>JAODAL010014754.1:0-86319 GCA_025379985.1 Phyllomedusa bahiana | reverse complement strand
GGAAACAAAAAATAAGGTACCACTTAAGTTTCCCAATGATTATTGAACTAAGAGGAGGACGGGGCTGCTTTTAATTTCCTAAAATACTATACCCCGGTCAACCCCCTTTTGCTTTTTTATTCTGGCTTAGTGTACCCTCCCCCCCGGCAAACCCCAAAAAGGTTTTAATTAAAAAATTTTTTTGCTTCCCCAAAAAACAAAAATTTTTCCCTTTTCCCTGAAAGGATTAAAAGAGAAACCCCCAAGGCCCCTTTTAGATCCAATCCCCTTAAAAACCCAAAATTTTTTTAAAAAAAAATTAAAAAGTCCAAACCTCTTCCCTCAAAAACCCTTTCCCCAAATGACCTCCCTTTTTACTTCCCATTTTACTTCCAGCTAGTAATACGGGTTCCCCTTAATTCCAAACTTAAAAATAATCTATTTTTTTTTCAGATATAGAAACATTTTAAACCCAGTTTTTGATCCTTTTGCAGAACCCCAACTAAAGGGAAATTTCCCCTTTTCTAGGGCCAAAATTTTTTTTTGGAAAATAAAACTTTTTTAGGGCCCCCATATATGAAACTTTTTTGGTCCAAAACTCATTTTTTTTTTTTTCCCCCATAGAAAACTATGGGGGAAAAAAAGTGAGTTTTCGAAAAAAAACCGGGTTTTCAAAAACATGTGGCCCTTAATGCCAACAATCACAGGGGGGGGACTAGTCTTTCCAAAAACCCATTTCCTTTTAAAAAGCCCTTTTAAATGGGGAAAGGGGGTAAAAAAACCTAAAGCCAAATATCGCTTTTACACAATTCGAAATAAAAACCCTCCATTGGAGGTTTGAACATTATAAACCCGTAATGCCCCAAATGAGAGGCATATCTAGGTAGGAAGCTACCATATCAGACATGGCAAATCATATGGAACAGGGCTGCTAAAACATCAATTTGTACAGTATAAAATTATGATGTTCTGATACCCCAAAAACCCCTTTAGTTTTTTGCAAAAAAAACCAAACCTAATTTTTTTTTAAAGGGAAAGTTTGGGAAAAATGAAAAAAACTTTTTTCCTTGGGGTCCCTGACTTAAAAAGTTTCTGGATTGGGCCCCCTTTTTTTAAACCCTCTGGGCCCCCAAATCAAATGAGGTTGGCCCGAAAATTCCCCAAAATCCCCCCGGACGGGCCCTTTGGGATCCGATAAAATCCCTTGAAATTTTTTTCCCCCTCCTAAAAGACAAGCCTAAAAACTTCCCCAAAATTCATTTTCATAAACTCACTGCAGAAAATGTCTTATCACAAACTTTTCCCGAAAATAAAGTACCGCCAAGCTTTAAAAGGGGGTTTTGCCCAAAGTAAAATTTACCCTGGGGGAAAATTCAAAGAAATATCAAAAAATTTTCACCATTCCCTTATTATTTAAAAAATTTTGCAAAAACCCTTTTTGTTTTAGCGCCCCCTTTTGTGATTCCACTGTTTAACCCGCCGTTTTCCAGGGGATACGACCAGAGCTGAGGCCCCCTCAGTCCCTTTGGGCAAGACAACACCTCCCTTTCCCCCTTTAAGGGGGAGCTACTTTGTGTTTTAAAAAACCCCGGGTGCTGCATTTTTACTCCCTCCTCTGTACCCCTTAGGGGAAAATTTGTCAAAAAATACAAATAAAATTGAAAATTTAATGGGGCTGTTAATTAATAAAAAAAAAAAAACCACATTTTTTCAAGAAACCTTGGACCCTGTGTCTGGAGGGAAAAAATTAAACCACCTCTACTACACCAAACAAACCCTAAGCGACCCCTTTCCTTTTACACCGAAAGGAAAAGGGCCTTTGGGGGATGTCAACCCGCTTTTGGGGCACATTTAAAAAAGCAATTCCCAAACAAATCCCACACGCCCCCTTCCCGAAGGGGACACAGAGCTGAAGAGCTGGAGCAGGAGGGATGAGGGTGAATGTGGCAAAAAACCCCCTTTTAAAAAAGGATCCTCCGTTTAAAATTAAAAAGGGTTTTCCCTAAGGAGCCAATTTTCGGGTTGTTTTTCATAAAAACTTTTTAAAATTTTTAGGGTTTTTTTGGGAAACCCAAAGGGAATCACTTTTTCCCATTTTCCCTTTTTTTTTTTAAAAGGGTTTTTTTACCCCTTCCCCCCCCCCCACCCCCTCCCCTCCGGGACCTCCCTTTTTTCCCTTTTTAAAAAGTTTCCGTTTTTTTTCAGAATTGTCTTTCCACCCTTTTTTCTTTGCTCTACTTTTTTACTTTTCCCGTGTCCCTTGGGTTTTTCTAAAAATTTTTTTTTCCCTCATTCTTTTACTCATATGATAATGGTTTTCCCCAAAACTAATTTCTCCCACTTAAATTTTAAAATGGGGGAATTTTCTCTCCTAAGGCCGTGTTCCCCACGGGTTATTTTCCCCCCACGGATTTATGAGCCGGTTGCGCTTTAAAAAAATCCGCCGTGAATAAGGGGCGGGGGGGGGGGGCGGGGCCGGCGCGGGGCGGGGGCCCCCGTTTCCCGGGCCCCCTAGCAAAAAACATTGTTTTTCGCCCCCCCTTTCCCCCTTAAATAATGTGCATGGGCACTTTCCCCCCCCCCGGCGGATTTTTGCCGAGCGGGGGGGAAACGACGGGAAACCCCCTGTTCTCTATTAGAGCAGTGGATTTAAAAGTAAAAAACTCCGACGGATTGGCGCAGGGAAAATGCAAACCAAATCCGGCGCGGGGGGGTACGGCGCTAATCCGCGGCAAAATAATCCTGTGAACGAAGCTTTTGTGGGGGTTTTTTACTTTAAGCATATAGTTTAAATTTTTTTGTTTTATGTTTGCCCTTTTTATCTTTTTATTATTTTCAAACAAAAAAAATAATTAATAAATATACAATTATAAAAAAAAATTGGTAAGGCGGTAAGGACTACAAGCATAGATCTTGAAAAAATGAGACAAAAATATCGAAAGTATATTAAAAAACTGTATGGCTATGTTCACATGGTAGATTATTCCACTGGAAAAATCCACCGCAGAAATTGCTGCACAAATCTAATGCCAATTAGATTTTACCATGTTGCCAGTCGATGGGGCTAATCTGCGTCTAAGCGTCCAGATACTGTATGTGACATGTCACTATTTTTTTTACCTGCAATGCAGATTTCAAATGCAAGTTTGAGAAAATCAGTGAACTACAGCGTGGAAAGCAAAGGGATGCAGATTCCAAGAGTGCATATGAAAGAAACACCCCATGTCAACAAGGCCTATAACTTTACGATAAACAAAAAATAACTCTTCAGTTACTACAGCTATAATTAATACGTTATTTTCCGCGGGTGCTGAAAATTAAAGGGGTTTCCCCATTTGGCTGTTTTCAAGATATGTTCACATGGGGTCATTTCGGCGCATTTCGCTGCGTATTTGCGCTCTAATATGGGCAAGATGCCGCCGAAATTACGGTAATCCACAGTTCTCTTAGAGAACTATGGATTATGCCTCCTCTCCCTGCTCGTTGTATGCGATTGTACTGTCCGCGCAGGGATATATGTGACATGTCAATTACTTGCGGCGAATATGCGCCGCTAATAATGCATATCTATGGGGCCGCCGGGCTGCCTCTCCCCCCCCCCAGGCCGCGGGAGTATGCGCGTTTTATCTCGAGCTTCTGAAACACACGATATACTGCGGCGCGTACTGTACATCGTGTGAACACACCCTTCACTCTTTTCTCCAACGGAAGCTGTGAGGAAATTTGCTAACTTATGAGAGGTTTTGTAATCGTGTGAACGTAGCCTAAAGCTGCTCTTCCCACCCATCCTACTTCCTGTGGTTCTGGAGCAGTGACTGACATTTCAGCTGTGCTAGCTCCTATTTCTAGCTGTGTCTGTTAAATGTCTTCGCGATGGAGGAGTTCTGTAAATAACATGACACTGTCCAAGCAGGACGCCTGGCTAAAATTTGAGCTACTAGAGCTCTATTTGTCCTGAGAGGAACCAGCCAACATGAGTAGTGTGATTCTTCATGGTCGTTAACCTAGGGAAGCTTGTGTAAACAAGCAGGAGATAAGAACTGCTCTAGCTCTGAAATTAAACAGTATTGCTTATAGTCTTTACTTACCTTTACCTATATTTTTAAAGCTAATCAATGAGACAGGAATAACCCTTTAATAGAGCGGGTCCTCTGTTCAGCATCCTCATGTTTTAGCCAGAGTCGGGAAAGGTTATAAAGAGTGTTTCTAGCTCTAGAGCACCAGGCTACTGATTTGAATAGGCGCTGTATAATGCTTCATATCAACTGTGGTGATGCTGCAAAAGAACTGAACATTAAAGGGGTTTTGCCAGGACGTGCCTTATCTGCTAAGAAGCAAAAGTAAACAAAGCATGCTGAGCTGAGAGAGAGAGACTGCCAGAGCACAGAGCCATGGGATAAGGGATAGTGTGCAATTTTTTCCTCAAATAATCCCCACTACAACTAGTGGATTCTGTATACAAAAGAAAAACACCTTTCTCCACACCCCCTTGAAAGCTCGTTCATGTTCCCTATCATCAGATAAAGCAGTGATCTACTCAGATAATCACACTACAACTAGTGGGTTCTGTATACAAAAGACAACATATTTCTCCCCAGTCTCTTAAAATGCTTCTTCACGCTCCCTCTCATCAGATAAGAAGTGTGCTCTGCGCAAGCCCGGCCAGCATCTGTCTGGTCGTATCTAATGGAAGCTTTTAAGTAACTAAGGGCAGGTAAGGCAGCCTGTAGCTCTCTCAGACTGCAATTTTTATAATCACATATATTTAGAAAAGTGATTAAATACCTATTTTGGAGGATCCCACATCAACATTACATCGTGGCAAAACCCCTTTAACTATATTGTTTCCCGACAGATTACAGCTGAACGCTGGAGGCCTTAGTAGGAGGAAACTTAGTTATCATCTTATAACTCTTCTAATAAGTAGGGTTTGTGCAAAGGAACTCCTTAAATGTATGCAGTGTGGGTGGTCACACATGCTCAGTAGCTCAGTCTCACCCTCTTATACTCAGGCAGAGGAGTGATTTCAGAAAATAAGAATCAGTGCACTAGAAGCAGCTTCATCTCTCCAGCACTGGACATATCAGGTGGACACTCTGAAAGTGAATCCGTCTTTCGGATGCGATCCAAGAAATGACATGCAATTCTTGGATCGCATCCGGTAGACGGACCCGACAGGCGCGATGCAGACATGCAGCGGCGATCACTCATGTAAACGCCGCTGCGTGTCTGTCATTGCCGGCAGTGATAAACTCACTGCTAATTATTAGATGCATCTCTGGGTCTGTTCTGATGGACCCAGAAACGCATCAGAAAAGCGAATGTTCACAGGGTAGCAATGCAGATGCAATGCAGAAGGCAATAGAAGAGGTGTGATCGAAAGGTGAATTGCTCATTAAATGAGACATCTACAACAAAATTCAACAAAAAATATTTTGCTGCCAAGAATGCAGATCATATAAAGTCTCTTTACAGAATTGCTCTCGTGCCAAAGGCACAGGTCTTACCTTTGATAACAAATGCTTCTGCGAAAAGTCGCATCTTGTAAATGGGCTCATTATCTAAGGACAGATGTTCAAATCCCGATCTGGCATACATGCTGACAGCATCCCGGTAAGACCCTTCACAGTAATGCAACTTCCCCAGGATCAAGAGCGCTTCTGTCATGTGGTAAGGCTGCAGGACAGAACAAATTATTGTGGGTAACCATTCTTTTCATATACAGAGATAACACATGTGGAGCTGGTTACATTTATTCAGATTTTTAATATTTTTTTAAAAATCTTTTCCTGATTATGATCATCTGACTTTTGGTAAAGAACGCCCATTTCTATGCCCAACAATATATCCTGGCAGTCTTCAGCTGCACTATTTCTGTGCGCACCAGGCTTCAAAGCTGGAATGGAAAGAACCTTGTGCCAGTGAATATATCTTAAAGGGAACCTGTCACATAGATTATGCCAGTGATTTTCAACCAGTGTGCCGCGGCACATGGTCGGGTGTGCCGCGGGGAAAGTTCCCCAAACTATGGTGCGCCCTGTGTTTTGTTCAGGGCCGTTCCTAGGGGCGGGCAGGGCGTGCGGTCGCCCGGGGCGCCGAGGCTCCGCTCACCCGCGGGGGGCGCTGTGGCCGCCCTGCCCGCCCGGAGGAGCGCCCCTGACTCTGCGCGACTGTTTTATAAACCGCCGCGCAGAGCCGCAGCTGCAGGGAGGAGCTGTCCTGACTCCTCCCTGTATTAGCGTCACAGGGGGCGCACAGCTCTCACCGCGCCCCCTGTGACGCTCGACCTCCTCGGCTGGCAGCTCTGCCCCGATGGACCCCTGGAGCTGCGTGCAGCGTAAGCAGCGTGGGTGACGTCACGCTGGCTTACCACCGCTCTGCAGCTCCCACTGCTGAGCAGCTCCGGACCGGGACGCGCGGACCCAGGTGAGTAATCTTTTGTTATTTTATAATTACTTACAAGGGGGCTCACTGGCTACAAGAGGGGCCACACTGGCTACAATGGGGGCATCCTGGCTACAGAGGGGCACACTGGCTACAAGGGGGGCACACTGGCTACAAGAGGGGCGTCCTGGCTACAGGGGGGCACACTGGCTACAGAGGGGCATCCTTTGGGTACAAGGGGGGCAAAACTGGCTACAATGGGGACAACACTGGCTACAAGGGGGGCACACTGGCTACAATGGCTGCATCACTGGCTACAAGGGGGGCATCACTGGCTACAAGGGGGGGATCATGGCTACAAGGGGGCACAAATGGCTACAAGGGGGTCATCACTGGCTACAAAGGGGGGCAACACTGGCTGCAAGGGGGGGCATCACTGGCTACAATGCAGGCACATTGGCTACAGGGGTGGGCATCTCTGGCTAGAATCGATATTATTAACTATATGTATAATATGTACTGTTTTTTGTGTCATTTTGGGGCCATTTTGGTTTGGTGGTTTTGCCCCGGGATTTTTTAAGTGTAAAAAGTGTGCCGAGGCTCAAAAAAGGTTGAAAATCACTGGATTATTCCCCCCTTGCGGAGGACAGCACAAGCTAGAGACAGACCTGCTGTTTCCAGCACTGTGTCCCTTATTCTGTAAGATGCTGTAGTTTTAGAGCATTTAATGCTCAAATCTTATTTATGAGCAGGTGTTAGCCCCACCCACCAAAGGCTAGCCCCAGCCCACCTGGCACTTATTCACATGTTTCTACCTATTCAAAGTAATAGGTTTATCAGTTGAGGTGGGCGGGGCTAACCTCAGGTGGGCGGGGTATAAAAACTGACTCTTTGAATTACTCTTTTCTGGCTGAAAACTGCAGAGTTGAGCATTAAATACTCTAAGGCTATGTTCACACGGTCAAATTTCTGCGTGCATTTCGCATCGTATTTGTGCTCTAATACGAGCGAGATGCGCGCCGAAATTTACGGTAATCCACAGTTCTCACAGAACTCTTATGCCTCTTACGAGTTCTTACGCCTCCTCTCCCCGCTCGTACAATACGATCGTATTGTACGCGCAGGGAGATAAATGACATGTCCATAGGGGAGAGTAATGAATGCCTATGGGGCCGGCGGGCTGCCGGCCCCCCCCGCATTGTGGGAGTACATACGTATCAACGCGACTCCCGAACACCCGGCGTAATTGCGCAGCATACTGTACGCCCTGCAATTACGCCGCGTGAACATAGCCTAAAACTACAGCATCTTACAGAATAAGAGACGCAGCGCTGGAAACAGCATGTCTGTCACTAGCCTGTTCTGTCCTCAGCAGGGGAGCATAACCTATGTCACAGGTTCCCTTTAAGAATAACCGAGAAGCAGGGCAAGAGTATGTTGCTCAAAGCAGTCACCTGTCCAGTCTTGCGATCATGCTCATGAGGGCAGGGATACAGATGACAGGGACTATGGCATGATCTGGGCAGGTATTGAACAACGTGTTACCAATCAGTGTATGGCAATGAAGAAGACAGCAACAGGAGATGAGTGTGCTTATCTTGTAGGAGGCAGTGACCTGTTTATGAAGACAGAGATGACTGGGACAATAAAATTAATTAGGACTGTACAGAACAATCTGTAAGCAGTCAATTGAAGGGACTGATAACTGCAGCAGCCATGAGTGTGCTTAACTTGTAGGAAACAGTAACCTGTCTGAGAACAAGGGCTTCACTGCCCACTTTTAACCACAAATGACGAAAAATACAAAAACTGGCTTACCCAGTTAGTGTTAGTGTGTGGATCAAGGAAATAACTACTAGAGCATTTCAAAAAATGTATTCAAGTCAAATAGAGAAACCCATATAATGTATAGAATCATCACACACAGAGCAATATATTTTAATGTTTATTTCTTTAATTGTGGATGATTATGGCTTACGGCTAATGAAAACCCATGATTCAGGGGATCAGGAAATTAGAATAGTGTGAGGAAGGTCAATATTCTTGGCTCATGATGTCACACACAAAAGTTTCCTAAGCCTTTAAATGGTCCGTCAGTCTGCTTCAGTGGCTACACATTCGTGGGGAAGATGGCTGATTTGACAGATGTCCAGAAGACAGTCATTGACCCCCTCCAAAGGGAGGCTAAGCCACAAGAAGTAATTGGTAAAGAAGCTGGCTGTTCAGAGTTCTGGATCAAAGCATATTAATGGAAAGTTTTGAAGAAGGAAGAACAGTGGTAGAAAAAGGTGCACAAGCAACAAGGGTGACCGAAGCCCCAAAATGATTGTTAAAGGGGTTGTCTCACTACAAGGATTGCTTTTTATGTTAAAGATCTTGCAAAAACAAATCACTTTACAATATGTGTCTATTAATAGTGTCCTACCTATTCCTAGATATCCCCTCTTATATGGGCTGCATCAGCTCCTCAGGAGCTATAGCTACAGACCGGTTAAATCTTTCATGATAGGCTGCCAGCACTGGTTGCTATAGCTACAGACCTGTCTTCTACTGCAGCCTAGAAGATGCCAGTAAACACACCCCTGAATTCAAAATGAAACCAAGAAAACTTGACTGAGGTGAGATGAATCAATGTAGTGAGACAACTCCTTTAAGAAAAGGCCATTCCAAAGTTTGAGAGAGATTCACAAGGAGTGGACTGTGGCTGGAGTCAGTGCTTCCACCGCACACAGATGTATCCGGGACACAGGCTACAACTGTTGCATCCCTTGTATCAGGCCAATTATGACCCAGAGACACCATCAGACACGATCAGCACTGAAAAAATTGTTCATGTGAACCTACCATTGGACAGCATAAACTGAGCCTAAAAAAAAGAGGAAAAATTTGTTCCACTCACCAGTACCCCGGACTACATGTATTCAGAATCCGACACGATGCAGCTCAGAGGCATCAGCTCCAAGATGCAGGAGAGAAATCCTCAATGGGCAATAGAGAAAATAAAGGTAATCTTCCAGCACTCCACAATGTAGGTTAAAGTTAAGATGCACAAATTTATCAGAAAAAAGGTTAAAACACGTTTAAAATCAAAGAGAAACAGGGAGGGCACATAACCCTGGTTTACGCGTTTCGAGCTAACAATAAGCTCTTACGATTAAATTTGTAAACCAGAGATATGTGCCCTCCCTGTTTCTCTTTGTTTTTAAACAGGTTTTAACATTTTTCTAAAAAATTTGTGCATCTTAACTTCAACCTACATTATGGAGTATTATGGAGAATACTGGAAGATTACCTTTATTTTCTCTATAAACTGAACCTAGCCACATTTATCATAGTGCTGATAAATCTGGCGCTTGTTTAGGCTGTCTAATCTAACCTTACACCTTCTATTAGTTGACTTACTTTGAAGCACAATTTTGGCGCATTTTTTTTGGGCGCGAACGGTGTTGCACAATAAACCACACTCCTTTCTACAAAGCCACGCCCTTTTCCATGAGGCCACACCCCTTTTATTAGACGAGTATGGAAATTGTTGAAAACACATTAGAATTGTAGTGCAATCATGCACGCCATTATTTTTGCTGCAGTTTTCCCCAGAATTCTGGTTAAATTGTCATAATAAATGTGTGCTGGGTCCGTGTGAACATAAGCTTTTGGATGCGTGTTTGTGTCCGTCTAGACGGTCCCAAACACGCATCTAGCAATGTGTAGTGTGATGCGTGTCTCCTTGCGTCTTTCGGATCCGTTTTTCGGATCCATTCCAAAAATTGACATGCCAATTCATGGTCCGAAAGATGCAGCCGGAGCCCTACAATAAACTATAGGGTGCGATCCTGCTGCATCCAACACGCAGCTGCATGATGGATACGTGTTGGATCCGACTGACGCTGCGTTTTTGGATGCGATTTTCGGATTCAACACGGATCCAAAATAGTATCCAAACACGACGTGTGAACAAGTCCTAACAGTAAAACTGACTTTTTTGTCCATAGCAACAAATCAAAGGTCCGCTTTCATTTCCTATACTGCTCCGGAGATATGCAAGCTGAGATCTGACTGGTTGCTACTGGCAACAAAGACAATCTTACTATTAGACAGTTTAGGTAAATGAGGCCCTATGTAAGTAGCTATGGAAGTTTAGACAGAATTCTTCCTCACTGATGTTGTCATGATGCTGCAACCAATCCTTGATCTTAGTGGTCACCTGCCTGCATATACACCAGCGGTCTCAAACTGCGGCCCTCCAGCTGTCGGGAAACTACAACTCCCATCATGCCCACTGTTATAGATTCTATAAATGCATGATGGGAGTTGTAGTTTCCCAACAGCGGGAGGGCCGCAGTTTGAGACCACTGATATACAGCATGAAACCACATAGGCCAGGGATTGGCTGCAGCATCATCTGATCCATGAAGATGATGTCATCAGTGAGGGACTGGGGGAGGGCTACATTGGAGCTCTGGCAGCGCTGGAACGGTGGGAGAGGTAAGTTTGTGTTCATTTTTTCTTCCCAGTATGAGGTGGAAGGGAGGTCTTGTTTTTAAGGGCTTGTTCAGACGACGCTTTTGAGAGAGAGACAGACAGACAGACAGACAGACTCTACTGAAACGTATCCGGAAAGCGGATCCGTAAAATGGAAGTTGAAAGCATAGAAAACGGATCCAAATAAACTATCGGCTGTTGCGTTTTTCGGATCCGCTTTTTGGATGCAGTTTTCACTCCTCAAAATCAGATCCGTAAAACGGATCCAGAACGTCGTGTGAACAAGCCCTTATGCCAATTAAAAAAAACATAAACTTGTACCCACATAGTGTGACAAAGTATACATGCGGAAAGCTCTCCTACAACCTACTTGGTTTGTAAAAAAAAGGGAGTCTTATGATAAAAAAATGACCAATTTAACTGTACGCCAGGTTTTAAAAAAAAACTCTATGAGGGTGTAATGGAAGGTGCCCTGTGCCCAGCCTTGTTCTGTGGCACCCGGACTACCAGATGGTTAAAAAGCGTGTTTGCCCTGTAAACAACTTTTTTATAGGTGTTTGGACCCGCTTCGGCCCCAAAATGGCCCCCAAACATGTTTAACAATGAGCAGTGTGATTTTCCATTGCTTACAATGTAAAGCATCGGCGTTCAGACAAGTGATCGCCGATGCGCGTCTCATTGCGTCTTTCGAATCCGTGTCAATTCTTGACCCGAAAGACGCAGCAGACACTCTATTTAAAACTATAGGGTGCGATCCTTCTGAAGTCAAAACGCATCCAAACACATAGCTGCGTGTTGCATGCGTTTTGGATCCGATTGACGCAGCGTTTTTGGATTGCGATTTTCAGATCCAACATCGGATCCAAAACGCTGTGTGAACATACCCTTAGTGTGTGCACTAGAATGAAGACTGGTGGTGGCATCTCCAGGTGATTACAACTCATCATGGAGGGTCCCATTAGCAGATCCCCTCATGAATCAGCGAGCTGTCAGAAGGGTTGTTTAACTTATGTCTGAAGAAAGTGAAAAAGAGGCGAGGTAAGACTTATATGCAAAAAAGGGAGCAGTTCTTGACATTTAGGGCTATTTGGGCCAGAATTATTGTGAAGTTTAAAGTGAAGCTGTCAGGTGGGTTATGCTACCCTCTCTCCAGTTTTCTGTTTTCTTTGTACTACTTCCAAACTGGGACGCCATTGCTGTCATCTGATTGGCCGTGGCGGTCATGTGTCTCTTCTGTACATCACCGTTCTGAAATGAACAACTCCAAACGGTGATATAAGTAGAGGCATGTGATCAGCCAATCAGAAGCTGCAGCCGTGACGTCCCTTTTCGGAAGTATAGAAAGATAACAGAAGATCGGAGAGACACAGCACTGAAACCGGGATCGGGGGAAGGTGAGTATAAGCTTTATTTTGTTGGGGCCCTGGAAACTGTCTATTAGTTTTCTTACGAACTGGACAACCCCTTAAAGTGGAAGTCCCTTTACGAAAGAAAGTATACTGAAAAAGATGTATGTAACTAAAGGGAAAATGCTAGTTTTTTACGCACATTTCTTTATGCATTGTTGTCTAAGATTTTTCTTTGAAGTGTTTTCCTTTTTCTGCGCTTATTTTTTATGTGTATTTCCATGGTTTTTTTTTCTGCACACGCGGTATTTTTTTTTTATTGAGTCAACACGTCCGTTTTTTTCCTCCTTGCCTTCCAAGAGCCATAACTTTTTTATTTTTTCATATACATGAAAAAAGGGACAGTTTTTGACTTTAGTGTTTTTGTGAAGAAATATCTAAACCCTTTAAAAGTGAACCGTTTTCCGGGTTTTTCTTTCTTTCTTCTACTTCCGCACTGGGACGTCACTGTTGTTTTGGCTGCACCGGTCCGGTTTTCTGTCATCCCCTTTCGGAATGAACAACTCCAAATGGTGATATAAGTAGAGGCATGTGATCAGCCAATCAGAAGCTGCAGCAGTGACGTCCCTTTTCGGAAATATAGAAAGAAAACAGAAGATCGAAGAGACACTGCGCTGAAACCGGGTTCGGGGGAAGGGGAGTATAAGCTTTTTTTTTTTTTTTTTTTTTTTTGGGGCCCTAGAAGCTGTCTATTAGTTTTTCTTAGGAACTGGACAACCCCTTAAAGTGGAAGTCCCTTTATGAAAGAAACTATACTGAAAAAGATGTGTGTAACTAAAAGGAAAAATGCTAGTTTTTTACGCAGATTTGTTTATGTATATTACGCCCCGCAATTACGCCAAAAGCACCCCGCCGGCCCCATAGACATGCATTTTGCAGTGATAAAAACGGCGTGAAAATTGACATGTCACTTTTTCCCGCACTGTATTGTGGAGGAGGGGGAGGAGGCGTAATCCTGTTCTCTAAGGGGAAAATGTGGATTACCGTAATTATTGGGACGCATTTCGCCTCGCATTGAGCACAGTACGCCGCAAAATACGGGCCGAAATACGTCCCAATTTAAGCCGTGTGAACATACCCTAAGATTTTCTTTGAAGTGTTTTCCTTTTTCTGCGCTTATTTTTAATTTGTATTTTCATGTTTTTTTCTGCACAGCCCGCTTCATTGTGTTTAACCCCTTAAGGACGCGGTAGTTTTTTTTAAGTCAACACGTTTGTTTTTTCCTCCTTGCCTTCCAAGAACCTTAAATTTTTTTATTTTTTCATATACATGAAAAAAGGGGCAGTCTTTGACATTTAGGGCTATTTGTCACATTATTATCATGAAGCTTAAAGTGAACCTGTCTCCAATCTTCTGTTTTCTTTCTTTACTCCCAAATGGGGGCGCAGTGCTGTTTGGCTGCACCCGGCAAGTGTCTTTCTGTCATCCCGTTCGGAAGGAAAAAGCTCCAAACGGTGATATAAGTAGAGGATGTGATCGCCCAAACAGAAAACTGCGCGGGGTGAGTCCCTTTCGTGTATAAAAAAAGGAAGAAGATCAGGGATCGGGGCTGAAACCGGGATCAGGGAAAGGTGAGTATAAGCTTTTTTTTTATTTTATTCGGGCCCTAAAGCTGTCTATTAGTTTTCTTAGGAACTGGACAACCCCTTAAAGTGGAAATCCCTTTATAAAAGAAAGTATACTGAAAAAGATGTGTGTAACTAAAGAGGAAAAATACTAGTTTTTTACGCACATTTGTTTATGCATTGTTGTCTAATATTTTTCTTTGAAGTGTTTTCCTTTTTCTGCACTTATTTTTGATGTGTATTTTCATGGGTTTTTTTCTGCAGAGCTCGCTTCATTGTATTTAACCCCTTAAGGACACGTGTTTTTTTTTTTTTGTGTCAACAATTTCGTTTTTTCCTCCCCGCCTTCCAAGGGCCATAACTTTTTTTATTTTTACATATACATGAAAAAAAGGGGGCGTCTTGAATTTGGTTTTGTGACAAATTATCATGAAGTTTTAAAATGAAAATGTCTCGTTTCTGTTTTCTTTCTTCTACTTCCGCACTGGGACGTCACTGTTGTTTTGGCTGCACCGGTCACGTGTCTCTTCTGTACATCACCGTTCGGAAGTGAACAACTCCAAATGGTGATATAAGTAGAGGCATGTGATCAGCCAATCAGAAGCTGCAGCAGTGACGTCCCTTTGCGGAAGTATAGAAAGAAAACAGAAGATCGGAGAGGGGCTGAAAAAAAGGATAGGGAAGGGGTATAAGCTTTTTTTATTTTATTGGGGCCCTAAAATGTCATTGTTTTTTAGGAACTGGGACAACCCTTTAAAAAGGAAAGGGCCTTTTATGAAAGAAAATAAGAAAAAAGATGTGTGTAACTAAAGAGGAAAAATGCTAGGTTTTTAATGCACATTTGTTTATGCATTGTTGTCTAGAATTTTTCTTTGAAGTGTGTTCCTTTTTCTGCGCTTATTTTTGATGTGTATTTTCATGGGGTTTTTTTCTGCACAGCCCACTTCATTGTGTTTACCCCCTTAAAGACGCAGTGTTTTGTTTTGTTTTTTGAGTCAACACGTTAGTTTTTTTCATCCTCACCTTCCAAGAGCCTTAACTTTATTTTTTCATATACATGAAAAAAAAGGGGCGTCTTTTTTATTTTTGGGGTTTTGTCAATTATTATCATGAAGCTTAAAGTGAACCTGTCTCCGATCTTCCGTTTTCTTTCTCCTACTTCCGAACTGGGACGTCAGTGCTGTATTGGCTGTACCGGTCTTGTGTCTCTTCTGTAAATCACCGTTCGGAGGTGAACAGCTCCAAACGGTGATATAAGTAAAGGCATGTGATCAGCCAATCAGAAGCTGCAGCGTTGACGTCCCTTTTCGGTTGTATTGAAAGAAAACAGAAGATCGGAGAGACGCAGCGCTGAAACCGGGATCGGGGGAAGGTGAGTATAAGCTTTTTTTTTATTTTATTGGGGCCCTAGAAGCTGTTTATTAGTTTTCTTAGGAACTGGACAACCCCTTAAAGTGGAAGTCCTTTGACATGCTGGGTTAGTTGCATCAAGCACATTCAAGATCATAAAAAGAAAAACAAAAATAAATGTGTGTTATATAACACAGAGTCAGCAGAGGCAATAATAACCATCATTACCATCACACAAAATTACACCTCACAGATGCTCTGTCACAAAGCTCAGCCTAAATTACATTTCTTTTATTTTATCGTTTTTAAAACTTGCAACTTGCCCCGGGCCCCGTGTGGGTCGCCCTACGCCTGACTCATGTGTTCCCATAGTTCGCCCACCAAATGTGGGGAAAAAAAGAAAAAGCTAAGGAAAAAATTTCAACGACGCATTCATTAACACCTCTCCTGGCCGAGCCTGCAGCAACTTTGGAGGAAATTGTGAAAGGACACGATGCTGAATGTGAGACATTTCAGCTAAAAGCACGCACAACACACACCAGTAACTTCCCAGTAAAAAAACTCATGGTAATTTTCCTTGTTTGTACCCCCTGAAAGTTCTTGGTTGGTGCAGTTTTTGGGTTTTTCCCTTAATGGAAAGGATAATTTGGGTTTTCAACTTCTCCCTTTAAAAAAGATCTCCAGCAGGCCCCAGCCGAGCGGTTCGTGAAGTATCTAAAAAGGCAAGGGTTAAAGCAGAAGTCACTAAGAGCTGGATTCCCATATAAAGAAGGATGTGATCCCAGGACAACATCACCACTGACTGCAAGCATGGGCCTGCGGAAGCAATAAAAAAATCCTCATTTGTGCAAATTACAAAGTTAAAGAGGTGCTTTATTCTGTTAATCTGTAAGCGAGCACTTCCCTAAACGGTCAAACTAGCGACTACCCGTGAAGCCGCTTGCACACAGGGCATTTCATGGCATTTTTACCTTTTTTTGCTTTAAAAATACATCTACATATCATACAAGCAACGTAAGTAAAAGCAGCACAGAATTAAAACTTTCATATTTATTGATTTAGACCACATTGTGACGTATTGAAAAGGGTCAATATTTCCAGATTTTTTTTTAGATTTTCGGAAACTCCCGTACAGTCCGGGACTAAGCTAAGAACAAAAATTACAGTTATTCTATTTACAAAAAAGACGGCTTCGGGTGTCCTAATAAATATGCATAAATTTTAAGATCAACATAGGATCTCTCCAAGATCTCCCTATCCCCGGACTGTATCGAGAAAAAGGGGGGCCCATCCTTATTCTTGAGAAAGAAGGTTTCTATATAAACATAGAAAGGGATTCTTTACTGTAAGAGCAGTGAGATGTGGAAACTCTCTCCCGGGGAAAACTTGTATAGTGAATTCAATATCAGAGTTCAAAAAGGGTTTATAGAGTGAAAATTTTTTATAAAAAAGTTGAGTTTTTGGATTTGGGAGAGGGGGCGTTGACCAGGGATTTATTCTGATCCCGATTGGAGTTCCCTAAAATGGGGAAAATTTGCTTCTACCTCATTTTTTTTTTTTTTCCCTTCCACTGGATCAACACTACCCGAAAAATTTGGTGAACGGGAGGGAATAGAAAATAGTTTAAAATAAAAAAAATTACCCCTTCACCTCAAAGCCGGGTTTTGTTTACCCACGGGCCCCCCCCCTGCAGTAACATTGGCACACTCTTGCTTTGACCATGCACCCCATGGTGACCCAGCAGCACCGTTATTATTCGGTGGGGCAGGAAAAAGGGATTGTCACAGGGCTTTTTTGGATCCATTTTGAAAAAAATGTAGTTTTAAATTTAAATCCAAAACGGACCCAAACATGCATCTAACACGCAGCTTGTTTTTGGTGCAGCGGGATCGCACCCTATAGTTTTTATAGGGCACCTGCTGCTTTTTGGATCAAGAATCAAGAACGGACCCAAAAGACGCAAGAGACACGAAAGGGCGATCACTCATGTAGGGCCGTGCTGTTTCAAAGTAAAGCAATGAAAATCCATTGTTATTTGTTAGCTGCATGTTTGGGTCTTTTTAGGGCCGAAAGACGGGCCCAAAACACGTTTTAAAAAAACATATGTTCCAGGGCTCAACACGCCGTGTAAATTAACCTTACAGTGGAAAGAGAAAAGAATGCTGGTTAAATTTGATTTGGCCTTTTAACAGTCTGCACGGGGTTTGAAAAATATAAATAATTTCCCTTTTAAATTAAAATGTTCCAAAAATAAGACACCAATAAATTCCACATCAAGCATGGTGTTTTTGCTGTGGTATTGTTTTAGTGTGATGGGGCAGATTTCTTCAAACCAAGCGCACAGAGGATGGCATAAGAAAGGGAAAAATGCTAGTTTTTTATGCACATTTGTTAATGCTTTTTTGTCTACGATTTTTCTTCGAAACTTTTTCACTTTTCTGCACCTTTTTTGATGTGCATTTTTATGGAATTTTCTGTACATCCCGCTTCCTTTTGTTTCGCCCCTCAAGGACGCAGTGGGTTTTTTTGTTTTTTTTGGGTCGACACATGCGTTTTTTATTTTTTCATATACACAGACATTTGAGGGCTTTTATTTTGTGCGAAGAGATGTACTTTCTTATGGTGCCATTGACCGTACCATAGAATAAACCAGGCAACAGCAAAAAAATTCTAAGTGGAGCGAAACGTGGGAAAAAAACATACTAGTGCCAGTTTGTGAGTTTTTTTTTTACGATATTCAATCTGTGGTATAAAATGATGTGTTATTCATATTCTACAGGTTGATATGATTCAGGCAATAGCAAATATGTAGGGTTTTCATAATGTTGTAGTACCGTAAAAAAATATCCAAACATTTTCTGTTTTTGAAAGTTGCGCCACGGCTCCATTTTCTGCGAGCAGTAACATTTTTGTACTTTAAAATTTTGTATGGATCTGAATAAGGGGGCCCTTTTCTGCGGGCTGAATTTTTTTTTTTTAAAGGGGGCCTTTTTTTACTTTTATTTCCATTTTTTGGGGATGTGTAGACCAAAAAACGCAATTTTGCCCTTTGGTTTTTTTTTTTCTTCTATGGTGTTCAGCATATGGATAAAAAATTTTTTTTTCAAAGAAGACTTTTTTAAAAAATTTTTTTTTTTTTATTTTTATTTTTTAAAGGGAAAAAGGGGGGGGGGGTTTTAATTTTTTATTTTTTTTTTTTTTTTTTTAAATTTTTTATTTCCTTGCCCAAATCCCCCTAGGGAAAAAAATTCCCAAATATTACCCCGGGAACAACCTATAGGGGCCTATTGGGGGGGCCCCTTTAAAAATTTTTTAAAATTTTGGGGTTTTCATACCTTGTTTTTTTTTATAGATAAATTTTTGAAAGGTTTTTTTTTTTTTTGTTTTTTTTTTTTAAAATAAAAATTTTTTAAATTTTTAATTTTTTTTATTTTTTTCCCAAACATTTTTTTTTTTTTTTAACCCCTAACAACCAATTTAAAACTACTCTGGCCCCCAAAACTTCTTTTGGTAAAATACCTACTGGGGGGGGGGGGGGGGGGGGGGGGAAAAAAAGGGGGGGGGGGCGGGGGGGGGGGTTTTTTGGGGGGGGGTTTTTTTTGGGGGGGGGGGGGGGGGTTTTGGGGGGGGGGGGGGGGGGGGTTTTGTTTTTGGTTTTTTTGGGGGGGGGGGGGGGGGGGCTTTGGTGGGGGGGGTGGGGGGGGGGGGGGGTGTTTTAAAGGGGGGTGTGGTGGGTTTTTTTTTTTTTTTTTGGGGGGGGGGGGGGGGGGGGGGGGGGGGAGGGTTGGGGGGGGGTTTTTTGTGTTTTGGGCGGGGGGGGGGGGGGGTGGTGGGGGGTTTTTTTTTTTTTTTGGGGGGTGGGGGGGGGAAGGGGGGGGGGTTTGGGTTTGGGGGGTTTTGGGGGGGGGGGGGGGGCCCGGGGGGGGAGGGGGGGGTGGTTTTTTGGGGGGGGGGGGGTGGGGGGGGGGGGGGGTTTTTTTTTTTGGGGGGGGTTTGGCCCCGTTTGGGGGGGGGGGGGGGTTTTTGGGTTTGGGGGGGGGGGGGGGGGGGGGGTTTGGTTGGTGGGGGGGGGGGGGGGGCGGGGGGGGGGGGCGGGGGGGGGGGGGGGGGGGGGGGTTGGGGGTTTTTTGGGGGGGGGGGCGTTGGGGGGGGGGGGGGGCGTGGTTTTAAAAAAAAAAGGGGGGGGGGGGGGTGGTTTTTTGGGGGGCCCCGGGGGGGGGGGGGCCCCGGGGGGGGGGGGGTTTTGGGGGTTAAAAAACCCCGGGGGGGGGGGGGGTTTTTTTTGGGGGGGGGGGGGGGGGGGGGGGGGGGGTTTTTTTTTTGGGGGGGGGGGGAAGTTTCCCGGGGGTTTTTTTTTTGGGGGGGGGGGGCCCCTTAAAATTTGAGGGGCAAAACCCTTAAAATTACAAATGCCCCCTAAAAGGGGGGTTAAATTTTTTTTTACTTTTTTTACAAGAAAGGTTTTTTTTACAGTATTGTTTTAAAAAAAAATTTCTCCATTTTAAATATCCAACTTATAAAAGAAAAAAATGCCATTTTGGAAATTTTTTTAATTGAAACCAACAGTTGTCTCCTTCTCACCCAGCGTCTTACTTATGGTTTTGTAGCCCATTCCAGCTTTGTGCAGGTCTACGATCTTGTACCTGACATCCTTAGAAAGCTCTTTGGTTTTTCCCATGTTGTAGAGGTTAGAGTCTGACTGATTGAGTCTGTGTACAGGAGTCTTTAATAAAGTTGACTATTTAAGACAGCTGTCTGTAATGCAGGTAACGAGTTGATTAGGAGCGTCTTAGCAAAATGCAAATAAATGTATGTAATTTATACAATGTGATTTTCTGGATTTTATTTCGGATAATCAATGTTAAAATGAACCTACCCTTAAAATTATAGACTGTTCATGTCTTTGACAGTGGCTAAACTTACACAATCAACAAGGGATCAAATAATTATTTCCTTCACTGTACCTCATTACCTATGGAGCGGATACCTACTGAGAGGGCCTTTACACCTACATTCTGAGGGTACCTACAGTATACCTACCTACTGTGTGACGCATATATACTTACCGAAGGGACCAATATAGCTGCTTACTGAGGAGCCTGTATAACTACCTAATGGGGCCCTACTGATCTACCTGCCTACCTGCCTACCTACCTATCTAATGGGGGGCTTATCTACCTAAAGGGGGTATACATACCTATATACCTAATGGGGAGCTTACCTACATAATGAAGGCTTACATGCCTATACACGGAAGGAAGACTTTACCTACTTTATAGAAATTGTCTGCCTACCGCCTATCTGACTTACTAAATTTGATGGTTTCACCAACCTTCAAGGAGTATCTAACTACCTGCCTGCCTAAATTGGGGGACTACCTAATTCCTTTCCTACTTGTGGTATTATCAGAAGAATAGGTTTTGATTTGACAGATGATCTGTTCTGTATAAACAGAAAAATAGGCTGCCATCTGACAGCTGATCCAATCTGTATAATTAGAAGAAAAAGCTGCCATTTGACAGCTGCTTCATCTGGTTTGATCAGAAGAATAGTCTGACAGCTGATCAGGCCTGAATATCCAGAAGGATAGGCTGCCATATAACTGCTGCTCCATTCTGTATGATTAGCAGAATAGTCTGACAGCTGATCAGTCTTGTATATTCAGAAGGATAGGCTGCCATCTGACTGCTGATCAGTCTTGTATATCTAGAAGGATAGGCTGCCATATAACTGCTGCTCCTTTCTGTATTATTAGCAGCACAGTCTGACTGCTGATCAGTATTGTATATCCAGAAGGATAGGTTGCCATATAACTGCTGCTCCTTTCTGTATGATTAGCAAAATAGGCTGCCACCTGATCAGTCTTGTATATTCAGAAGGATATGCTGCCATATGACTGCTGCTCCATTCTGTATGATTAGCAGAATAGTCTGACAGCTGATCAGTGTTGTATATCCAGAAGGATAGGCTGCCATATACCGTATATACTCGAGTATAAGCCGAGTTTTTCAACACAAAAAATGTGCTGAAAAATGCGACCTCAGCTTATACTCGAGTCACTGTCGACACTCAGGTGCTGCGATGGCCTGAGTGCCGGCAGGGACACTTCAGCTATATGCGGCTCCTCACGGAGCGCATATAGCTGAATGCCAAGTGAGCGCACAGTGTCCGGACGCTGCGGTGGTCCGGGCACTGTCAGCGATCCCTTCACCTAGATGCAAAGGGAGCGAGCGCTCCCTGCTCCACAGTGGACTCTGGGCGGCCGCAAGCAGACTTGCGGCCGCCCGGAGTTTCCGGCACAGGCAGCGTGTGTCATCACGCTGCGTGCGCGGCCTGATGACGTCACCCGCCTGTGCCGAGAAGACAGGAGAGCGCGCGGGAGGCCGGACAGCGAGGAGGCGGAGCGGCGAGGGGACGGGCAGGGAGGCCAAGGTAAGTGTTTTTTTGTTTTAAAATCCTACCTACACCTGCCTATAGCCTATAACCTATAAACTAGGGGGACCTATAGCCTGCCTATAGCCTGCCCATACCTGCCTATACCTGCTAGGGGGACCTATAGCCTGCCCATACCTGCCTATAGCCTGCCTATACCTGCTAGTGGGACCTATAGCCTGCCCATACCTGCCTATAGCCTGCCTATACCTGCTAGGCGTACCTATTGCCTGCCCATACCTGCCTATAGCCTGCCCATACCTGCCTATAGCCTGCCCATACCTGCTAGGGGGACTTCTGCCTGCCTATACCCTGCCTAGGAGGACCTATACCTGCCTATACCCTGCCTATATCCTGCTAGGGGGGCCTATACCTGCCTAGAGGGACCTATACCTGCCTATAACGACCTATACCTGCCTATACCCTGCCTATGAGGACCTATACCTGCCTATAACCTGCCTATGGGGGCAATTACCTGCCTATAGCCTGCCTAGGGGGACATATAGCTGCCTATAACCTGCCTATGTGGGACATTAAACTGTCTATACCAGCCTATATCTGCCTATGGGGGACATTAAACCGCCTATATCTGCCTATGGGGGGACATTAAACTGCCTATGTAATTTTATTGGTATCTGGCTTTTATTTTTAAAATTCACCAGTAGCCGCTGCGTTTTCCACCCTAGGCTTATACTCGAGTCAATAAGCTTTCCCGGTTTTTGTGGCAAAAGTAGGTGCCTCGGCTTATACTCGGGTCAGCTTATACTCGAGTATATACGGTAACTGCTGCTCCATTCTGTTGCTCCATTCTGTATGATTAGCAGAATAGTCTGACAGCTGATCAGTGTTGTATATTCAGAAGTATAGGCTGCCATTTGATGTTGGTAAAGACCCTGACTGCACTGCCTTACCCTCACCAACCCTTTGCATTTGGCCCCTTTGCTATTACCCTCACCAACCCTTTGCATTTGGCCCCTTTGCTATTACCCTCACCAACCCTTTGCATTTGGCCCCTTTGCTACTTTCCTACTCAAGTTTCCAACCTAGTTAATGCAAAAGTGAAATTCCAGAAAGTAACACAAAGAACGCCATGGGCCTTAACCTGGTAAAATAAGAGTTAAGCAGGGCAGGGCCTTTCAGAGTAGTAAACTGATCATGTTTCACGTAAATATCCAAAGTTCACACAACCCAGCCACTGTTTATACTGCAGGTTTAATGCCGCCATTGGGCTGAGGCTGGAATATATCAGCTTATGTCAATGCATTGTGTACACACTTATCACAAGCGAAAACGTGTATAATCCACCTCCGATGGTCGCTGTGAGGGATCATGAAGCAAAGCAAACTTTTTTTTCTTCATGAATTTTGGTCTGAGGTTTTCCCATGACTGCTTGGCACATGAATCACTCGCTCACAGCTCTGAGTATTCATACACGGGACTGTTACTCTGCGTGTTCCCAGTCTACCCACAGCGTCTAAATGAGAACGCACTCCCAGTCTGCTTCTCCTGGTCCTTAGGAAAAAGGATGACTCAGGCAAGATGTTTATATCTCCAGTATCCTGGAAAAATAGATGATTCTCATGTTTTAAATAGAAACTTCTGCACGACTACCGAGACTGAATATTTAGGCCCCGTTCACACGGCGTATTCACGCCGGATTTGCGAGCCGGATTGCGCTCGCATTTCCAGCGTGAATAAGGGGCGGGACGGGAGCGCGGCGGGGAAGCAGCCCGCCGGCCCCATAGACAATGCATTATCTACGGCGCGTCCGCGCCGTAAATAATGTTCATGTCACTTTCTCCCCCCGCGGCGGATTCGCCGAGCGGGGAGGAGCGACGGAATCCACTGTTCTCTATGAGAGCAGTGGATTACCGTAATTACTCCGACGGATTGGCGCTGTACTGCAGCACAAATCCGGCGCGGAGTACGGCGCCAATCCGCGGACAAATAAGCCGTGTGAACGAGGCCTTAGGCTATGTTCACACGGCTTAACTGCAGGGCGTAATTTCACCCCGCAATTACGCCGTGTGGCCGGGGGCGGGAGCGGGTGAGGGAGCGGGGGGCCGGCACTTCGCCGGCCCATAGACAATCACTGCTAGCGGCGCGTATACGCCGCTAGAAAGTGACATGTCAATTGTCTCCCTGCCGGGCGGGGAGAGGAGGAGTAATCCATAGTTCTCTATGAGAACTATGAATTACCGTAATGAATGGGCCATTTTCGGCCCGTAATTGACGCACTCCGGCGCGTAATTACGGACCGAAATACGGCCCATTTTAAGCCGTGTGAACATGGCCTTACACTGTAAAGGAAAATTTTACTGAAATCTAAAAATAAAAAAAAAAATACTGACAAGTTGTTAAAATTTCAATTTAGCCACAACTGGGAAGATAAATGACAAAGCTACAGCAGTGACCAAGCTTTCTTAGGATCCTGAGCGGCAACACTTTCTAGTACATACGTATTGGAGCTGTCATAGGAAAAATATATGGTTTTGCACAACCAAAATACCTTTTTGGAAAAAAATTAGCATAGGTGCACACTGGTGTGGCAGCAATATACATATACATTCCAATATCAATAGCACACTATCAACTAAAGAAACTATCAAAAGGCACATAGGAATGTTTGAAAAAGCATTTCTGCTATCTAGGATACATGAAAGATTTTTGAGGTTCTTAGTTCACATTTTTGATCAAAACTGCTTAAGCCACCCCCGAAACTTCAACGGGACCTCAATGCAGGTGGGTCCTACACTATATTGTTACCTCTCTTGGGGACTGTTCAGACCTCCATACTTCAGGGAGTGCAGGCACCAGCTTCTATGTACACTGCACTGATTTAAAAACTTGTGAAGGTGGGTGGAGTGCAGAAAAACAAAATGGAGGCAGCCACTCCTCCAAACACAAACAAAGAAAAATATATGGTTTTGTACATCCAAGAAACCTTTTTGGAAAAAAACGAGCATAGGTGCACACTGGTGTGGCAGCAACATACATACACATTCCAATATCAGTAGCACACTATCAACTAAAGAAACTATTAAGCCGTTTTGATCAAAAATGTGAACTAAGAACCTCAAAAAATTTTCATGTATCCTACATAGCAGAAATGCTTTTTCAAAAATTCCTATGTCCCCTTTAATAGTTTCTTTAGTTGATAGTGTGCTACTGATACTGGAATGTTTATGTATATGCTACCACACCAGTGTGCACCTATGCTCATTTTTTCCAAAAAGGTTTTTTGGATGTGCAAAACCATATATTGTTTCTAGTTTGTGTATGAAGGAATGGCTGCCTCCCAGGGCTGTGGAGTCGGAGTCGTGGAGTCGGAGTCGGTGGCTATTTTGCAGGAGTCGGAGTCGTCATAAAATGGAACCGACTCCGACTCCCAAAATATTTAATTAAGTTGGTCCAGTTTAGTTCGATGCAAAGAGCAAGAGGAATTGGGTCCGGCCAGTGCTGCTGCTCCCATATCTTCAGCCTTATCACATGAGGAGTGTAATTGATGAATGGAGCAGGCAAAGCGCTCGCCCCAGGGGAAAAGATTCTTTCTCCCAGGGCAAACAGATTTCAGCAACATTTTTCACCTGTTTTCAAAGAAGTAGAAGAGTTTAACCATTCATCAAAAAATGACTGTGGCTGAGGCAATTCCTTTATACTCTGACATTTTTAGAGATGTTGCCCCTCTGGTCACAGCTTTGCCCCAACCCAAGTTAGTGTAGAGAGGCCGTTTCTAGCCTGGGGAAAAAATGAGATGAGATGTGAGGTCATCTATGCAGGATTGATGGAGGCAATTTCTATTTCTCAGAACAAATTCAGAGACTTCACAATGTTCCCGCGTGTTTTGCATTTTTTACAAATTGTTTTGTGTCCTAAAGTCATATCCAATAAATATATTTTACATTGACAAGCAAAATGGTAACAATGTTTTAAACTTGTGACTTTCAGGCTCCATATCTCTCCATCCACTACAGCTTTGTACATGAGGCTACTGTAATTTTATATACAGTCATCTTACTGATCTTATACATAAATTTGACTTGCAAGTATTTAGCATCTGCTTAGTTACAATTTTGCTCCTAAAATCAAAGTGTTAATTTTTATTATTTTGTTAGTATTTGGGAAATCCACCTTTGGTTTTCAATACTGCCTGAATCCTTCTGGGCTCTGGATCAGATTCAAGCACATCTTGACCAAAATCTGATCCCAGGTCTCTTCTACACATTCCCAATGTTGGTGCAGACTGGACTTGGATACAAATACAGCTTTTTCTTCAACTCTACCCACAAGTGTTCAAAAGATCAAAACATTATTACATTTTTGTTTGTGTCTGTTCTACCTAATTAGCTAGATTATTGTATCATAAGGTGATAAACAGCCTGATGTGACCATTTTACTACAGTAAAGTTATCACTTAAACATGCGCTGTGTATGAGGGAGTCGGAGCCGGGAGTCGGGGCTTCGGCTTGCCGACTCCACAGCCCTGCTGCCTCCATTTTGGTTTTCTGCACTCCATCCACCTTCACAGGTTTTTAAATCAGTGCAGTGTTCAAAGAAGCTGGTGCCTTCACTCCCTGAAGTATGGAGGTCTGGACATTCCCTAAGAGAGGTAACAAAATAGTGTTTGACCCACCTGCATTGAGGTCCCGTTGAAGTTTCGGAGGTGGGTTTAAGCAGTTTTGATCAAAAATGTGAACTAAGAACCTCAAAAAATTTTCATGTATCCTAGATAGCAGAAATGCTTTTTCAAAAATTCCTATGTCCCCTTTGATAGTTTCTTTAGTTGATAGTGTGCTACTGCTCAATAGGGGTGAATGTACATGGAACGGATTTGCTGCAGAAAATTTCTACAGAAAAAATGCAGGTAATTGTGTACGTAAAACTCTGCAACACGTTGTAATGAATTTGATGCAGATTTTAGTCTGGATTTTACCCCTATCAATTCAATACAGTAAAATCTGCAATAGAAATTGAGACACTGCAGATTTAATAGCCCACACCATATGTCAATTTCCATACAGAAAATTTATGCCATGTGAGCACGGGATCTAAAAAATCTCAACTACATGGCTTGGACTGTAATCTGTTGCGGATTTTCCATGCACAAATCCACATAGAAAATCTTTAGCAAATCCATCATGAGTGCATTCACCCTAGAACTTCAAATATATGAGCATATATATATATATATTTGTTGTGGTCCTCAGATGCAGTAGCAAAAAAAGACAATTACTTTACTTTATCATCATTTGGCATCTGCATATGGCACTATATTGCCATAAAGATTCAGAAAAACTCTTAGTACCTCTATCTGAAATCGTAGGCTTATAGAGAAACAGTAAAGCACTATATACTTCTAGGGGTACTGTATTATAGCTCCATACAGAGTTGTAATATAGTGATATATACTAGTCCTTAGGCCTCATGTACACAACCATATTATGGCTTCATGATGTACCAAGCTGTTATAGGGCTACCAACAGTGATGGGGCCAGGGCTGTGGAGTCGGAGGAGTCGTGGAGTCCATTTTGGTGTAGTCGGAGTCCATCAAGGACAAGAGGAATTGGGTCTTGCCAGTGTTATCTTCAGCCTCATCAGATGAGGAGTTTAATTTTGAAAAGTATTTGGATGACATGGAGCAGGCAAAGCTTTGCCACAAGGGAGAAGATTATCCTCCCATAGCAAACAGATTGACCAGCAAAATGTTTCACTTGCTCTCAAAGAGCTAGTAGTATAATGTTGTACCGTGTTAGCCATAGAAAGTAGTAATTCCATTCTTGAGCGGTACATTGTGGTATCTTCCAAATTGCTAGTAGTATAAGTCTGTGAATTTTCAATTTCTTGTATAACATCATGTCTGAAGAAGGGAGCTAGTTCTCTCGAAAGCTCACCATCAAATATACTCAGTTAGCCTCTAAAAGGTATCGCCTGATTTCTTCACTCTTCTATTGCTCTCAAAGAAGCAGAGTTCAACCGTTCATCAAAACTGACTGTGCATGCTTGCTTTACACAATTGCTTTATACCTCAAGACTGTAAGAGATGCTGCCTCTGTGGTCACAGCTTTGCCACAAACCCAAGTTAGTGTAGAGAGGTCGTTCTCTAGCCTGGAAATAATGAGATCAAATTTTAGGTCGTCTATGAAGGATCTGATGGAGCTGATACTATTTCTCAGGACAAATTCATAGACTCCACAAATGTTATTCAGGATATTTTTGTTGAAAACTGTATTTTCCCACTTACCGCAGCATTTTGCATATTTAGAATTTATGAAAGTTGTATCCAATAAATCTATTTTATGTGCTACCTAAGTAGCTTGATTATTGTATCATAAGGTGATAAAAAGTCTGATGTTACCATTTTACTCCAGTAACGTGATCACTTAAACATGCGCCATGTATGAGGGAGTGGAAGTTAGGGAAATCGTGGCTTACTGACTCCACAGCCTGGCTGGGGCCCTACTGACCCGTGTCTATATAAAATGAGAGGCAGAGTTCTCTTTCAGTCAGATTCTGCCCAGACGAGCACTGTATGACAAAAAACCTGAGGTCTTAGGCCGTGTTCACACGGCTTATTCTGCCGCGTATTGGCGCCGTACTGCGCGCCGGATTTGCGCTTCCCAGTACGGCGCCAATCCGCGCAGCAATTACGGTAATCCACTGCTTCATTGAGAACAGTGGAATCCGTCGCTCCTCCCCGCTCGGCGGGAATCCGCCGCGGGGGAGAAAGTGACATGCACATTATTTACGGCCGCGGGACGCGCCGTGAACAATGCATTGTCTATGGGGCCGGGAGCGGCGCCCCCGCCGCGCTCCGGCCCCGCCCCCGTCCCGCCCCTTATTCACGGCGGATTTGTGCGCTCAATACGACGCACAAATCCGTCGGGAATAAGCCGTGTGAACACGGCCTTAGGCTAATGTGACAGCCCCTGTTGGAGATGCAATGGTGGCATACTGGTTTTTCACTAAGCGCTCCCATTAGTAGCTGAACTTGATTTCTTTATTTTACTTGAAAATACCCAGTAAAGGGCTTTCATTTGGAATTTCAGCACCACTTGGATGAAAAAGAAAACCCATATCTATAATTTATCTACTATTTTACTATATGCAGTACAGCATGCTTCTACACGTTACAGACTTACAGTGTAGATGCCCTTAGGCATACCACATCCAGTCCGATGGGTGGAGATCCTGCCATGTGGAAAAACCAGCCCAAGCACTGAAATGCTCTTGGCACTAACCTTTTCCAGACACATTCGATACTCGTGCCAGAATTTTCCTCCCACTTACACAACCTTCTTAAAGGAGTTGTCTCATTACGAGCTTTCAGCCTGTCAGTGTCCCTGGTAAGTTGAACTGAGGGGCGTGCTTCTTGGTCTGTCTGTTCTGCTCACCCTCTCCCCCCTCCATCAGCACACAGGCAGCTTACGTTAACTTCTATACAGGGGGGGAGGGGTTTGTCTCAGAGTTCACCCTGTGTGTGTCTGCCTAGGTCTGTTACAGGAGAGGTCTGATCTAGGAGTGTAGAGAGGAATATGAAGCTGTGTGCTATTAGAGCAGAGAGGATGCATGTGTTCCTATATCCCCTGCTTAGCTTACAAGTCTCCACATCTCCAGCACAACAAGGGCAGTGTTTACTATAGCCAGGATGTGTCCCTTAATACAGGAGAACATAAAGTATTCACATGTCCTGATCTGTATAGTTTGTATAGTCACAGTTCAAGACATATCATGATTATAGTAACAGACAGGTCACTGCTGTCACAATCTATCTGTGTAGAAGCAGGAGGAAGCAGGCACACACAGGGTTAATCCAAGCAGCTCGGACACAGACACCAGAGTCCTCCCTCCCCCCTCCCTCATCCTCCCTCAACTACAGAAGCATTCTGTCAGGAGGGGCTCTCTGCTCCGACCTCGTCTTCAACCGGCATGAGTCACAGTCCTGACCGGCATAAGAAAACAACATCCTATATAGACGATCGAGAAGCTGATGTAGTAATACAACAGGGCTAGCTCAAAATCAGTAGGACATTTGTAATGAACATATATTGCAAAAACTGCTTGTTATTTAAAGATCTTGAAATTAAAACCCACTCATGGGAGCGCGACAACCCCTTTAAGTCTAACAGACAGGATGGATGACTGATAGAAAAGATCTGTGCCTAATGGGTACGTTCACAAGACGGATCTCGCATGCTAAAAAATTTCAACATGGAATCCATGAGGAATGCTTGTCTAAAATCTGCACTTTTCAGAGTTAATTTTAGTCATGAATTTGTAGACGCGGATTTTTGTGGGTGGATTGGAATATGGATTGGACACTAATTACACAAAAATCCACAACAAATCAGTGTCCAATCTAATAAATCTAATACACTTGCAAATAGCTTGATGCAGATTCAACACTGATTGTCCCATTGACTTTAAAGGGAGGCTACCTTTCAAATTTCCCTTTTCACATATTCACAAGCAATAGGCGACTATCATACAGATTTATTTTTTAATTGGGTGGCCCATTTTTTCTATATTTTTTTAAAGGGAATGTGTCATTAAAAATGACTTATTGTTTAACTCACATTTTTATGTTAAACCCATTTTTGGGGAATTTTTGGTTATTTTTTTTTAATTTTCCATATCACTTTCAGTATTTTTTACTGATTCTTAAGTCCTGCAGTTTTCACTTTGACCACTAAGCCTAATAATTGTCTGACACTTCCTGTTCTGTGGAGGGAGATTTTCAGTGTCTGCTCATTATCAGTAAAAGAAAGGTCAAACTGAAAGGAGACACCAATGTGTATAGATAACACAGGATCCACCAATCACAAGAGGAGACAGTCACAGCTCCCCCTCTCCTCTCTCTGCATACTGATTTCTTCCTAGGTCACACAGCATGACTAGAAAACTCTCCTATACAAGTCTATGGGGCAGAATCAGTCTTAAAGGCTCCTATGTGCATGAAGCTGCTGTAAAGTATCTCTCTGACTGCTGTTAAAGCAGTGCAAGCAAGAATGTCTTCCCCACAATCCTATACAGACGGCCGAATAGAGAAATCTACAATCAGGAAATATAAACGACTGAGAGGAAAAGAATATGGATCAGGGTCTGATTTAAAGGGGTTTTGCCAGGACGTGCCTTATCTGCTAAGAAGCAAATGTAAACAAGCCCCGCTGAGCTGAGAGAGCGAGAGACACAGCCAAAGCATAGAGCCGTGCATAAGGGATCGTGTGAAATGTTCACTCAAACAATCAAACTACAACTAGTGGATTCTGTATACAAAAGACAACATATTTCTACCCGGTGCCTTGAAAGCTTCTTCAGCTCCCTTTCATCAGATAAGAAGTGTTCTCTGCGCAAAGCCCGGCCAGCAGCTCTTGTCAGGCCGTATCTAATAGAAGCTTTTAAAGGGGTTGTCTCACTACAATGATTCATCTTACCTCAGTCCAGTTTTCTTGGTTTCACTTTGAATTCAGGGGCGTGTTTACTGGCTTCTACTAGGCTGCAGTAGTAGCCAGGTCTGTAGTTATAGCAACCAGTGCTGGCAGCCTATCAGGATAGATCAAACAGGTCTGTAGCTATAGCAACCTGAGAAGCTGATGCAGCCCATACAAGAGGGGATATCTAGGAATGGGTAGGGCATTGTTAATGGACACATATTGCAAAGTGACTTGTTTTCGCAAGATCTTTAACATAAAAAGCAATCCTTGTAGTGAGACAACCCCTTTAAGTAACTAAGGGCAGGTAAGGCAGTCTGTAGCTCTCCTCACTTTTTGTAATCACATATATTTAGAAAAGTGATTAAATACCCACGTCAACATTACATTGTGGCAAAACCCCTTTAATAAGTAAAAAAAAAAAAATTGGTGACATTTTCCCTTTAAAGATCCCTCATGTTCAGCACTCTCTGACTTCCCCTGCGAGCTCTGATAGCAGTGCAGACATAGCATTGCTTGATGGTCCTTTTTGCAGGCTGGCTGGGACAAGGGCTTAGAGCCGGGTGATATAAGTCACTAGCAACAACAAGGCCCGGCAATGGTCACTTATGCGTCACTGCTTTCAGAGGCCACAATGCAATCGGTCCAATTGCCGCCCAAAGATCTCAATTTCTTAAACCCTGTTACTGCAGCTTCTTTCTATGATATTGTGGTGTAATCTTTTCCACCGGTAAAACGTCCTGTGATGCGGTAACAATTCAGCCTCGTCATTGAGACACTGGAGGAGACATACAATCAGCTGGAGGAGTCACACACAAGCTGTAATAAAGTGGTCACAGGCCGTGTGAGAGATCTGGCATAGATTGCTAGGATACCCTAAAAGGCATTTCCTTTTTTTGGTTGGACTTACCAATTTCCCCCACATAATTGGGTATTACAGGCAATAGTCTGCTTTTTATGGACTACATCCGAGGTGTCCATTGGGGTACTATGAAAAAGGGTTCCCCGTTGGATACTGAGACATAGATGCTGTGCCCCATAGTGATAACTAGGCAAACATAGTCCTATCTGGCCTATATGTGCTCTATTTCCCAGTGGTATTCAATTTCCATGCGGGGCCCAAAAGCATAGTCTACCAGTATACCGCCAAGAAACAGAACAAATGTAGCCGACATAGGACTAAGGGCCACATGTATGAAACGGATTTGGTCTAAAACTCACTTTTTTCCCCATAGAAACCTGTGGGGAAAAAAGTGCGTTTCTGACATGTGGCCCTAAGTTTGCCAGAATGGAACACAATGGCGCTGCAGCAGTTACGTCGCAGTTTCCATCTGGCTACCATATTTTACGCTACCCCGACTGATATCTCAGATGTAGCCCATGACATGAATGGTCCCAAATTTTAGCACATTTTACGACTCTGCTTGGCCCATGGCCCTTTTCTGCATACTTGAGCGGGTGGTGGGGGGGGGGAGGGGGGACATGGGTCTGAAGCAAACCTGTGCCCATTCCTGACATGTCTGCTTTTAGTGAAAATAACAATTCCCCATGAAATAACAATTCTCACCCCTCTTTGTGTTTGTTTTTGGGGGTTTCCCTGTTATACATTGAGGAAAATAAGTATTTGATACACTGGCAATGTTGCATGTATTCCCACCGCCAAAAGAATGTAGAGGTCTGTAATCTTTACAGTATGTACACATCAACTGTGAGAGACAGAAAAAAAATCTAGAAAATCACATTGTATGATTTTTAAATAATGAATTTGCATTGTATCACCTACCAACCAGCCAGATTTCTGGCTCTCAATGACCTGTTAGTTTTTCTTTAAGAAGTCCTCCTACTCTGCACTCCTCACCTGTATTAATTTCACCTGTTTGAACTTGTTTCCTGTATAAAAGACACTTGACCACACACTCAATCAATCACTCTCCAACCTCTCCACCATGGCCAAGACCAAAGAGTTGTCTAAGGACAGCAGGGACAAAATTGTAGATCTGCACAAGGCTGGGATGGGCTGCAGGACAATAGGCAAGCAGCTTGATACGGTGTTTTACAGCCAAAGATGTTGGATACTTGATCAGGATCAATGGTGACCTCAATGCTGAGCTATATTTGAGTGTCCTACAAGATGAGTTACTTCATATACTCAAGTGCTATGGGTATGAAAAAGACGACATAGTGTTCCAGCAGGACAACAACCTGAAGCATACATCAAGGATGGAGAAGGAAGACCTCAACCCAATCGTATACATGTGGGTAAAACTGAAGAAAGAGCTGTATTCGTACCCAAGTCCAGTCTGCACCAAGATTGGGAACGTGTAGAAGAGACCTGGGATCAGATTTTGATCAAGACATGCTTGAATCTGATGGAGAGCATGCCCAGATGGACTCATGCAGCATTGAAAGCCAAAGGTGGATTTACCAAATACTAACAAAATAATAAAAATTAATTGATTGATTTTTTAGGAGCAAAACAGTAGCAATGCAGTTACAGGACAATAATCTGCAGAACTAAGCAGATGCTAAAGAATTGCAAGTCAACTTTATGTATAAGATAGGGAAGAAGACTGTCTATAAAATGATGGTATTCTCACGTTCAAATCGGTAGTGGATGGAGAGATATGGAGCCTGAAAGTCAAACGTTCAAACCATTGTTACCCTTTTGCTTGTCAGTGTATGTTCTACCTAAATAGCTTGATTATTGTATCATAAGGTGATGAAAAAGCCCGATGTTACCATTTTACTACAGTAGATTTTTCATTTAAAACATGGCCATGTATGACGGAAGGGAGTGGAGTTAGTAAAAATTGAAAAGTGGGCTTTGGCTTATGACAGGGCTGTGGAGTGGGAAAGTGTGGAGTGGGAGTGGGGGTATTTGCAGGAGTCGGAGTCGTCATAAAAGGGCCGACCCCCGACTCCCAAAAAAAATTTAAAAATTTGGGGTCCAGTTAGTTCTATGAAGTGCAAAGAGAAGAGGAGTTGGGTCTTCCCAGTGCTACTGCTTCCTTTTTCAGCCTATATTTTAAGGGGAGTGTAATTGGACATGGAGCGGCAAAGCGTTTCCCCCAGGGGAAATAATTCTCTCCCAGGGAAAACACATTTAGCAAAATTTTTCACCGTTTTCAAGGGTAGAAGAGTCCAACCATTCATCAAAATGACTGGGGCTGAGGAAATTTCCTTTATAACCGGACATTGTTAGGATGTTCCCCCTGTGGTCACCGCTTTGCCCCAAACCAATTTTGTGAGAGGGCCGTTTCTACCTGGAAATAATGGATCAGATGTGAGGTATTTTTTGCAGGATCTGATGGAGGCAATATTATTTCTCAGAACAAATTCAGAGACTTCACAAATGACCCTGAGTGTTTTGTTTTTACAATTTTTTGTGTCTAAAGTCATGCCCAAAAAAATTTTTTACATGACAAGCAAAAGGGAAACAATGGTTTGAACTTGTGACTTTCAGGCTCCATATCTCTCCATCCACAAAAAGCTTTGTCATGAGGCACTGAAAATTGTATATATAGTCATTGCCCATTTATACATAAATTTGACTTGCAAGTATTTCATTGCTTATTTTCAATTTTGCCCCAAAAATCAAAAGTTAGTTTTTATTATTTTGTTAGTATTTAGGAATCCACCTTTTGGTTTTTCAATATGCCTAATCCTTTGGGCTCTGAATCAGATTCAAGCATATTTGACAAAAATCTGATTCCAGGTCTTTCTAACTTCACAATGTTGGTGCAGAGGGGGCTTGGATCAAATAAGCTTTTTTTTCGCTCTCCCCACAGGTGTTAAAAAAGATCAAAACTTTGTTCCCCTTTTGTTGTGTCGTTCTCCTTTAAATAGCTTGATTATTGTCCCTAAGGTGATAAACAGCCGGTGTTCCCATTTACTATAGAAAATTAACTTAAACATGCGCCTTTTTTGAGGGGTCAGGAGTCGGGTGGGAGTCGGGGGTTTGGGAAATGAGGAGTCGGGTCGGGGCTTCGGCTTGCCGACTCCCAGCCTGTTACTGATCCCCCAAACCGGACTGATGGGAAGGAACAGCTGTTTAAAAGATTAGAAATTGAAGAAACACAAGATGACTTCAAACTTCCCTGATCTGGGGGTTTCCCTGGATATTTGTTCGTGGGGTAAGGGTGATTTTTGAGAAAGGTCAGGAAACAGTCCGAACTACTTGGGTTCCTGGTTAATGCCCGAAATGAGCTGGGGTCCGTTCAAAGATTAACGTTATAATCATACGCCGTCATGGCAATGCCCCTTGGTTTATCCAGAGAAAGCGGGAGGGAAAGGCATGTGATCAGATGGCCCAAAATGAATTTTTGGTATCAACTTTCCCCTCGTCGTGTTTTGGAGAAAGAAGAAGGTGAGTTTAAAACCCAGAAACCCTCCCAACCTTGAAGCATAGGGGTGGAAACCTCATACTTTTGGGGTGCTTTTCTGCAAAGAGGACAGGACGACTGCACCGTATTGAAGGGAGCATGGCTGGGGCCATGTATCGTGAGATTTTTTCCTCAGTAACAGCATTGAAGATGGGTCATGACTGAGTCTTTCAGCAGGACAATGACCCGAAACACACAGCAAGGGCAACTAAGGAGTGGCTCTGTAAGAAGCATTTCAAGGTCCTGGAGTGGCCAAGCCAGTAACAAGACCTGAACACAATCGAAAATCTTTGGATGAAACTGAAACTCCATGTAGCCCAGTGACTGCCCCGGAACCTGAAAGATCTGGAGAAGATCTGTGTGGAGGATTGGGCCAAAATCCCTGCTGCAGTGTGTGCAAACTTGGCCAAGAACTATAGGAAACGTCTAACCTCTGTAATTGCAAACAAAGGTTTCTGTACCAAAAATTAAGTTCTTTTTTTCTATTGTATCGAATACTTATTTCATTCAATAAACTGCAAATTAATTATTTAAAAATCATACAATGTGATTTTCTGGATCTTTTTTTAGATTCTGCCTCTCACAGCTGAAGTGTACCTACAATAAAAATTACAGACCTCTCCATTCTTTGTAGGTGGGAGAACTTGCAAAATCACCATGGTATCAAATACTTATTTTCCCCTGTTAAAAATGTATTACCAATCTATCAGCAGTGTCAATGTCTCCAAAAAAAGCAAAGCGCAGAGTTATAAGAGGAGATGCCCCAGAATTGGGACCATAAGTATTTACTGAAAGACATGTCAGGAAATGTGGCAGTCCGCAGCAGTAGCAAGTTTTGTACATTTCGAGGGTGCGAACCTGCTACAGACGGCCACAGCAAATGCTTCACATACTCTGGGATAAATGGACTGCTTATTTTTGAAGTAAGGCTGTTCTTATTTCTATTATACATTTTTGTCATACTGAAGAATCCCAGCTTATATAGTCTTAAGGAATTTGCACAAATACATTTAAAATGATGTTTATTTGAAAATGAAACGTCGTTGGAAATTCACTAAAAAAGAGGAAAAGTATTATGAACACAATGGGGCAGATTTATCAAGAGTGTCTTACTTTTAGACAGTGTAAACTTAGACTAGACAGTCTTAGGGCCAGTTCACACGGCTTATTGCCGACGTAATTGCAGGGACGGATTTCGCCCCGCAATGACGCCGGCTGCTGTGCAGCGGGGGCTGGGGGCCCCATAGACATTCATTATTCACGGCGCGTACACGCCGTAAATAATTCACATCTCACTTTCTCCCCGCTCAGCGTATTCGCCGAGCGGGGAGAGGAGACAGAATCCATAGTTCTCTATGAGCGCTGTGTCCCTTATTCTGTAAGATACAGCAGTTTTAGAGCATTTAATGCTCAAATATTATTCATGAGCAGGTGTTAGCCCCGCCCACCAAATGGTAGCCCCGCCTGCCTGGCAGTTATTCACATGTTTCTACCTATTCAAAGTAATAGGTTTATCCATTAGGTGGGCGGGGCTAGTCTCAGGTGGGCGGGGTATGAAAGAAACTGACTGACTCTTTTGTGGCTGAAAACTGCAGATTTGAGCATTAAATACTCAAAAACTCATGCATCTTACAGAATAAGGGACACAGCACTAGAAACAGCAGGTCTGACACTAGCTTGTGCTGCCCTCAGCAAGGGGGGCATAATCTATGTGACAGGTTCTCTTTAAGGCATTTTTATTTTTGCAAAGTCAAAAACACACAAGAACTACTATGCCTTTAAACAATTTGGGACAGCCCATATGATGATGTCATGTCTTTGGAAGCTTCGGTTTTTATGGCAACATCTGAGTTAATTAGAAACACACATGAGGATGTATTTTAAAGCACACCAGAAACACACTGCTTCTGTGTATAACATCATGGGAAAGTCTAAAGAAATCAGCCAAGCTATCAGGAAGAGAATTGTGCACTTGAACAAACCTGGTTCATCCTTGGGTGCAATTTCCAGATACTTGAAGGTGTCTCGTTCATCTGTACAAACAATTATACGCAAGTACAAACAAGATGGGAATGTCCAGCCATCATAATGCTCAGGAAGGAGACGGGTTCTGTGTCTCAGAGATGAACGTGCTTTGGTCTGACATGTGCATATCAACCCAAGAACAAAAGCAAAAGACTTTGTGAAGAGGCTGGTGGAAGCTGGTAAGATTGTGTCATCCACAGTAAGTACTGTATCAACATGGGCTGAAAGGCCACTCTGCTAGGAAAAAGCCATTACTCCAAAAGAAACATATAAAAGCCAGATTAATGTTTGCAAATGCACAGGAACAAAGACCTACATTTTTGGAGACGTCATGTGGTCTGACGAAAGTAAACCTGAAATGTTTGGCCATAATGACCATTGTTACGTTTGGAGGAAAAAGGGAGAAGCTTGGAAGTCTAAGAACCCTATCCCAACTGTGACACACAGGGGTGACAGCATCATGTTGTGCAGTTGTTTTGCTACAGGGGGGACTGGTGCACTTCACAAAATAGATCATGAGAAAAGAAGATTATGTGGCAATACCGAAGCAACATCTCAAGACATCAGCCAGGAAGTTAAAGCTTGGACAGAAATGGGTCTTCCAAATAGACAATGATTCAAAGCATACTGCTAAACTGGTTACAAAGTGGCTTAAAGGGGTTTTACCATGATGTAATGTTGACCTGGGATCCTCCAAAATGGGTATTTAATCACTTTTCTAAATATATGTGATTATAAAAATTGCAGCCTGAGAGAGCTACAGGCTGCGTTATCTGCCCTTAGTTACGTCAAAGCTTCTATTAGATACGACCAGGCAGATGCTGGCCGGGTTTGCGCAGAGCACACTTCTTATCTGATGAGAGGGAGCTGAAGAAGCTTTCAAGGCACCGGGTAGAAATATGTTGTCTTTTGTATACAGAATCCACTAGTTGCAGTGTGACTGAGTAGATCCCTGCTTTATCTGATGACAGGGACATGAAGAAGCTTTCAAAGCACTGGGTAGAAATATGTTGTCTTTTGTATACAGAATCCACTAGTTGCAGTGTGACTATCTGAGTAGATCCCTGCTTTATCTGATGACAGGGAGCATGAAGGAGCTTTCAAGAGGCTGAAGAAGCTTTCAAGGCACCGGGTAGAAATATGTTGTGTTTTGTATACAGAATCCACTAGTTGTAGTGTGATTATCTGAGTAGATCCCTGCTTTATCTGATGACAGAGAACATGAAGAAGCTTTTCAAGCTGCTGAGGAGAAAAAGAGTGTTGTCTTTTGTATACAGAATCCACTAGTTGTAGTTTGATTATTTGAGTGAACATTTCACACGATCCCTTATGCACGGCTCTGTGCTCTGGCTGTGTCTCTCCCTCTCTTAGCTCAGCGTGGCTTGTTTACAATTGCTTCTTAGCAGATAAGGCACGTCCTGGCAAAACCCCTTTAAGGATAAACAAGTCAATGTTTTGGAGTGGCCATCACAAAGCCCTGATCTCAATCCTATTGAAAATGTATGGGCAAAGCTGAAAAGGCAGGTGCGAGCAAGGCGACCTACAAACATGGCTCAGTTACACCAGTTCTGTCAGGAGGAATAGGCAAAAATTCTTACCAACTATTGTGAAAAGCTTGTGGAAGGATATCCAAAACCTTTCACCCAGGTCATACAGTTTAAGGTCAATGCTACCAAATACTAATGAAATGTATGGAAATGTTTGACTTTGCAGAAAGTAATAAAAATACCGTACCTTAAAAAATTCTCTCTCACATTATTCTGGCATTTGGAAAATCTAAATAATTTTGGTTCCTAATTGACCTAAAACGGGGAAGGTTCATTCTGATTTCATGTCAGATAGTGAGAAAAACACGCAGATGTGAATTTTCATATAGTGTATGTAAAATACTGGTTTTAATTGTATATGTATGCTGGTACACAGATAAAGGAACCTCCGTATACCACTGCGATTGAGCTGTGATTTGGGTGCTTAAGTTAAAGGGGTTGTCTCACTATATTGATTCATCTTATCTTAGTTCTGTTTTCTCAGTTTCATTTTTGAATTCACGGGTGTGTTTACTGGCTCCTGGCTACAACTGGCCTGCAGTGACGAGCTATTGAGGACACCAGGTCTGTAGCTACAGCAACCAACACTGGCAGCTTATCAGGATACATCTAACAGGTCTGTAGTTATCGTGACCCGAGGAGCTGATGCAGCCCATACAAGAGGGGATATCTAGGAATAGGTAGGACACTGTTAATGGTCACATATTGCAAAGTGACTTGTTTTTGCAAGATCTTTAACATAAAAAGCAGCAATCACTGTAGTGAGACAATCCCTTTAAGTAAAGAATGTCAGGAGTTGTCACAGGTCCTGTTTAAAGGGGTATTCCCATCTCAGACATTTATGGCGTAACCACATACAAAATAAATGTTTGATAGACCTGGGCCACAATTCTTGGCCCGTACCTATCCCAAAAAAAACTGAGGTTTCCTATTTCTCATCCACATTTTTGCAGCAGCCAGAGAGAACGGACTCATTGTTCACTTTGATGGGAGATCCAAGTACTATTAAAATGGATTTTGCTATACTTTACGCTTCATTTCTGGTTTAATTTCAAGTAAATATGTCAGGACGGACCTGACTCCCCTTTCTAAACCATACTCCCATTTTGTCTTAAAATGTGGTAAGTACGGCGCACACTGGAAAAGAGATGCAAATGTTTGTGCAAAACGTGCTTGCACCAACACATTCTGGTTTCATAAGCCAGGAAACTGGTGTAATGAAATGATGAAATTACTCACTTATTGAGTCACCTTAAACACATAATAAATCGTGTTTTACGCAATGTACGCCAGTTTTTGGCACAATTTGAGAGAGAATTCTGGAGCATTTTCTTTAGTAAATCTCTCCCTGTCTGTGGATCCTCATCACTGTCCACCTATTAGATGCTTGAACATTGATGGAAGTATCGTATAGTAATCATATATGTTTAGACAGTATATAGAAGTGATAACTCGTTGAATACATGGTCCATGCTCCAAACAGACTTTTCTGGCAGTCATTCTTTTTATGACTGCTCGTTACACGGGGACTGGTCAAGTATATAAAATTTTGGCAACATCTAAAAAGAGTTTATCTATGGTCAATCAGGACATAAAATAACCGTCTGGTTACATACCACGAAGCAATGCAGTATAAATCCTCTGCAGATTATAAAGTTGTCACAAGCGTTCTGTTATATCTCTTTTTTTATTGCAATGAAAATCTATTGTGGAGAATAATAGCTGAAGCAACCATTAAAGGATCGCTATTATAACATTTCATGGACTAAAGGGAAATATTCAGCTCTAATAACGTATTATTTATTCAGCAGTAGTGTTTACAGGGGTCATACCCCCCAACATTGCCCTAGTAGGTCATATTCATGTCACAGGAGACCCCTTTCATTAGCCAGCTATTAGTGGATGATTGCTATGGTTTAACCCCTTAACACCGCAGCCGGTTTTCCCCTTCCTGACAGAGCCCCATTTCTGAAATCTGAAATGTGTCACTTTATGGGGGAATAACTTCTTGACACTTTTACCTATCCTTGTGATTCAGAGAATGTTTTTTCATTACACATTGGGGCAGATTTATCAAGGCAGTTGCGCCAGAAGTCTGGCTCAAATTGCGCCAAAAACAAGCTTTTCGCCACATTTACTATGTGTTTTAGACTGTTTCAGGCGCTTCTGCGCCCCGTCCGACAAAGGGGGTGTGGCTTCATAAAAGGGGGTGTGGCTTAAAAAATGCGTGGCGACACAAAATGCGCCAGAATGTGCGACCAAATTCTGGCGTAAAAAGCAAGCCAACTTAAAGATGGTGCAAACTGAGACTAGACAGTTATAACCTACGCCAGATTTATAAACACTATGATAAATTTGGCGCATTTAACCCCTTACCGACATTTGTCGTACTCATACAGCAATGTCGGGTAGGGGTTCCCGCAAATTGCCGTATGAGTACGTCAAGGCGATCTTGCCCGCTCACAAGCGGAGCGCGCAAGATCGCGGCATGGAACCGGCGGTATATTACCGCTGGCATCATGCCGCATCCCCCACGGCCGGAGTTAGCTCCTGCTGTCCGCGATACCGGCGCAGAAACGGCGCTCAGCGCCGCTACTGAGTCTCCTACCAGGCAGCCCGGACGCTGAATGACAGCATCCGGGTTGTCTGGTGACGTCACGATGCCCACAATGCATTGTGGGCAGCGTGACTGACCGTTGCCATGGAGACGCGCATACAGCTATAAGCTGTATGCTGATCTCCTATTGCATGAATGATCTGACGATCGTTCATGCAATTCCCCCCTGGGGAAAAGTGTAAAAAGTGTGAAAAAGTAAAAAAAAAGTGTAAAAAAGTAAAACACAAACACAAAAAATAAAATAAAAACACGTACACCGCCCTTTTCCCCTTTACACACGGCAATCGCCCCAGAAAAGATCAAAAATAAATAAATTACCCATATTTGGTATCGCCGCGTGCGTAACGACCCACCCTATAAATCTGTCATGTTAATTAACCCGTACGGTGAACGCCGTAAAAGAAACCCCAAAAAACAGTCACAGAATTGTGATTTTTGTTCACCCTGCAGCACATAAAATGGAGTAAAAAGTCATCAAAAACTCATATCAACATCAAAGTGATGCCAATTAAATGTCAGTTCATCCCGCAAAAAAAAGTCCTTACACAGCTCTGTATACGGAAAAAATTAAAAAGTTTGACTATTAGAAGATAGCGATGCATAAAATATTGTTTTACACAATAAAAAACACTTTTTTTCAAAAAATTGTGCTTTCAATAAAAAAACTACCATAAATTGGGTATCACCGTATCGTCTCAACCCACAGAGTAAAAACTAACTTGTCACGGATTACTGCACGGTGAAACGCTATTAAAAATAAAAAAACACTGCTAGGATTGCAGTATTTTCTTCACCCTACCTTCCAAAAAACGGATTTAAAAACCAATCATAAAGTCTTGTCCCCCAAAATGTTACCAATAAAACGTCAACTCATCCCGCAAAAAAAAAGTCCCTATACAGCTCCATAACAGAAAATAAAAAAGTTATGGCTCTCAGACCGCGACGATGCAGAAACGTGTTTTCCTTTTCAAATAAAAGTGTTTTTATTGTGTAAAAGCAGTAAAACATTAAAAAAATATACAAATTTGGTATCGCTGTAATCGTATTGACCTGCTGAGTAAAACTAGCATGTCATTTATACCGCACAGTGACCGCTGTAAAAATAAAAATAAAAAACACTACCAGGATTGCTGTATTTTGTACAAAATGCCTCACAAAAACCTTAATAAAGGTAGCCCGCTCTCGTTTTTTCAATATGCCCAATTCCGACATTTTTTTGCCTCTATAAAGGATGTAGTGGACTTCACCAGACCTCTTTCGTCCTTTGAGCAGCTATGTTTATTACAGGCCCCTCCTAGGCACACTATCTCCATTATTTACAAAGCGCTATCTGCTACTCCTATGAGTAATCTCCCTTCTTATTGCAAAGCTTGGGAGGCGGAACTGGGCAAATCCTTCTCGCAAGATCAGTGGCACCGGTGCTTTACCCTTACCCACAGAGCAGTCATAGCCTCCAAAGCACAAGAAACGAGCTTCAAAGTTCTTTCTCGGTGGTATAGGGTTCCCTTTTTAATTCATCAATGGTTCCCATCAGTGCCGGATCTTTGCTGGAGATGTGGGGAGGAAGTAGGGACTATGTTGCATGTATGGTGGAGCTGCCGAGCCTTGCAAGGGTTCTGGGATGATGTTTATGATATTAATAGGAGGGTAACTGGTCTGAGTTTCCCGAGGAACCCTGAGGCGGCCCTTCTTTTTATGTCCGATATTCCGATGTCCACTTACAAATGCTCATTGTTGCGCCATTTTCTTCAGGCCGCCAAGACGGTCATCCCTAGACACTGGAGATCCCCTGACTCCCCCACCATAGCGGAGTGGATGTCGGAGGTAACTTACATTTGCCATATGGAAGAGCTCTTGGCGACCTCTGACAGACAAGTGCAACAACGGCTGAAAACATGGGCGCCTTGGCTCTCTTTCCAGTCCTCCCCGGTATTCCGTACTTTTCTGAGTTAACGGGCCCAGGGGTGGTAGCCATTGGGTACCTGCTGGTCATTCTCCTAGAGCCTTAGGGCGACCATGTGTTTAGCCACCTGGGTCTCTGCACCACTTGTATAATTCCACGCCCCCAATATTCCTTCCCTCTCTCTCTTTCCCTTTTTCCTCATCTTGTTTCCACTCCATGCCTCTATGAATAATATTTTGATTCATTATTGAGTTTATGATGGGGTTCCCTTGTGGACACCCCTTACAGTTGTTTTGGCAACACCGGTCTGCCTTTCATTCTCTACACTCTATTTCTGATTAAATCAATATTTTTGCCATATCGTATTGATGTATCTAGATACTGTTCAGATGTTAAGGTAATGCACTTTTATGCTTGTTGTAACGTGATGGTTGTATACTATGCTTAACGCCGCTTTGTGCCACTTTTCACAGTTGAGACTCTCTCGGTCTCTGTGCTTCTTTGCATACCTGTATTTATTTCATACTTTTCAATAAAGCGTTTTGAATCACAAAACAAAAACCTTAATAAAGAGTGATCAAAGCATCACATGCCCCCCGTAATGGTACCAATAAAAACATCAACTCATCTCGTAAAAAACAAGCCCACAAGCAGCTTCATATGCAAAAAATTAAGAAAGCTATGGCTGTCAGAATAGGACAACATAAAAACGCAACTTTTTGTAAACTCACTTCTATTGTGTAAAGTAATAAAACATAAAAAACTATATAAAATTTATATCATTGTAATTGTACCAACCCCCATAGTAAAGTTATCCCATCATTTATCCCGTATGGCGAATACTGTAAAAATGAAGCCCAAAAACAATGGCGGAACTGCGTTTCCCCCCTCCATTTCCATGGCCCAATGCTAAAAAAAAACTACGGAACACCTGTGCACCCAAAATGCAAAATACACCCCTAGATGAGATCCCTGAGGGTTGTTGAATCCAAAATGGGGGAAACTTCTGGAAGGTTTCACCTATTCTAGTACTTTGGGGGCTTTGCAGATGCGACATGGCCCCACCAATATCTGTGCTCCAAAAGCCAAATAGCGCTCCCTCCCTTGTACACCCATGCCATGCGCCCAAAAAAGCAGTTTACACCCACATGTAGGGTATTGCCGAACTTGGAAGAAATTGCGTAACACAATTTTGGGGCTTTTTTCCAAGATTCCTTGTAAAAATTAAACATTTTCAGCTAAAATTGCAGATTATTGGAAAACATATATTTTTTTTATTTTCAGAGCCGAATGCTAAAAAAATTTGTGAAACGCCTGTGGGGTCAATATACTCACTACAGCCCTGGATATATTCCTTAAGGGGTGTAGTTTCCAATATGGGGTCTTTTTATGGGTATTATTTAGTTTTGGAACCTTAGGGTGTCCGCAAACCTGAAATGGCCCTAAATAAATCGTAATGAAAATGAGACCCCAGAGTCCAGTAGGTGCTCCTCCTATTCTGGGGCTTGTGGTTGAGCCAAATAATGCACTAGGGCCACATATGGGATATCTCTGAAAATGGCAGAATCTGGGGAATCAATATTAATTTGCATTTCCCTGATCACATTTATCATATTCTTGTCAATAATGTATAAAAATTGAAAATCTGCAAAAAAATTTAAATTTCACTTCGAACTACCATTGGTAGATGCTAGTTATAAACTATTTTGAGTAGAATAACTATCTGTCTTACATGCAGAAATTTTTGAAGTTTAAAATTGGTAAATTTTTCACATTTTTCACGATAATTTGATATTTTTCACAAATAAACACGCATTTTTTGGACCAAAATTTCTTAATATCTTAAAGCACAATGTGTCACGAGAAAACATTCTCTGAATCACATGGCTAGGTTAAAGTGTCAAAAAGTTATTCTCACATAAAGTGACACATGACACTGTCAGAGAGGCCAAAACTGGCTCCGGCGGTAAGGGGTTAAAGACTGTCTAGTCTAAGTTTACACTGTCTAAAAGTAAGACATTTTTGATAAATCTGCCCCATTATGCTTGTTAGTTAGGCTATGTGTACACGGCATAATTACGCCCCGCAATTACGCCGGGACTACGGGAGCTTGCGTAGACTCCCGTGGGGTGGGAAGACATTCATTACTAGCGGCGCATATACGCCGTGAATAAATGACATGTCACTTATCTCCCTGCGCGGCATATTGTCCGAGCGGGGAGAGGAGACGTAATCCATAGTTCTCTATGAGAACTGTGGATTACTGTAATGACTGGGACATATCTCGCCCGTATTGAGCGCAGTACGGCACCAAATATGTCCCAGGTTAAGCCGTGTGAACATAGCCTAAAAAATTTAGGTCCAAACAATCTTTGTTTATTTGTGAAAAATATCAAAATATTGTAAAAATTTTCAAACTTCAAAAATTTGTGTAAGACAGATAGTTATTCCACTCAAAATAGTTTATAACTAGCACCTACCCTATGTCTGATGTAAATTGGCATCATTTTTTAAATGTCTTTTTATTTTTTTATGACATTAGGAGGCTTTGAAATTTAGTCGTCATTTTTCACATTTTCAAGCAAATTTGCAATATACCGTATATACTCGAGTATAAGCCGAGTTTTTCAGCACAAAAAATGTGCTGAAAAATCCCCCCTCGGCTTATACTCGAGTCACTGTCGACACTCGGGCGCTGCGATGGCCTGAGTGCCGACAGGGACGCTTCAGTTATATGCGGCTCCTCAGGGAGCACATATAGCTGAAGGCCGAGTACAGCTGACAGCGTCCGGGCACTGCGATGGCCCGTCGCTGTCAGCGATTTCTTCCCCTGCATGCGACTCCTCCGGAGCGCACACAGGTGAAGAGATACCATTGCGGTGCAGAGAGCGAACGTCATTGCTCCGCAGTGGACTCCGGGCGGTCGCAAACTCGCGGCTGTTCGAAGTTTCCAGCACAGGCAGCGTGTGTCATCACGCTGCGTGCGCGGCCTGATGACATCACCCGCCTTTGCCGAGAAGACCGAGGAGCGCGCGGGAGGCGGAGCGGCGAGGAGACGGAGCAGCGGGGAGCCAGGTCAGTGTTTTTTTTTTTTAAAACTCTGCCTATAGCCTGCCTACAGTCTACCTATACCTGCCTATACCCTGCCTATAGCCTGCCTATAGGACCTATACCTGCCTATACCCTTCCTACAGCCTACCTATAGGACCTATACCTGCCTATACCCTGCCTACAGCCTACCTATAGGACCTATACCTGCCTATACCCTGCCTACAGCCTACCTATAGGACCTATACCTGCCTATACCCTGCCTACAGCCTACCTATACCTGCCTACAGCCTGCCTATACCTGCCTATACCTGCCTACAGCCTACCTATAGGATCTATACCCTGCCTACAGCCTACCTATACCTGCCTATACCCTGCCTACAGCATACCAATAGGACCTATACCTGCCTATACCCTGCCTACAGTCTACCTATACCTGGCTATACCCTGCCTACAGCTTACCTATAGGACCTATACCTGCCTATACCCTGCCTATAGCCTACCTAGAGGACCTATACCTGCCTAAACCCTGCCTATAGCCTACCTAGAGGACCTATACCTGCCTATACCCTGCCTAGAGGACCTATACCTGCCTATAGCCTACCTGGAGGACCTATACCCTGCCTATAGCCTGTGTAGGGGGACCTATACCTGCCTATAGCCTGCCTAGGGGGCCTATACCTGCCTCTAGCCTGCCTAGGGGGACTTATACCTGCCTATAACGACCTATACCTGCCTATAACCTGCCTAGGGGGACCTATACCGCCTATAATGACCTATACCAGCCTATAATCTGCCTATGGGGGACATATAGCTGCCTATATCTGCCTATAGGGGACATTAAACTGCTATACAGCCTATATCTGCCTATGGGGGACATTAAACGCTTTACAGCTATATGTCTATGGGGGACATTAAACTGCCTATACCAGCCTATATCTGCCTATGGGGGACATTAAACTGCTTATACCAGCATATATCTGTCTATGGGGGACATTAAACTGCCTATATCTGCCTATGTAATTTTATTGGAATCTATTTTTATTTTTAAAATTCACCAGTAGCCGCTGCATTTTTCACCCTAGGCTTATACTCGAGTCAATAAGCTTTCCCGGTTTTTGTGGCAAAAGGAGGTGCCTTGGCTTATACTCGGGTCGGCTTATACTCGAGTATATATGGTACTTTTTTTTTTTTAGGGACCAGTCCAGTTCTGACATGGCTTTGAGGGGCCTGTATGCTAGAAACCCCCATAAATGACTTCATCTACTAAACTACACCGTTTTGCGCAGAACAGCGAGAGGCATTGGATGCGCCTCTACGTCTAGAGGAACTGCAGGTGGCAGTTAAGACTTTGGCAAATAATAAGTCCCCAGGGTTGGATGGATTGCCTACAGAGGTATATCAGCAGTTTGGGGAGGTGTTGTTACCTAATTTGTTGGAGGTTTTTCAGGATGCAGAGACACAGGGCAGGTTGCCTGCTTCAATGCAAGAGGCGGTAATAATAGTGTTATTAAAACCTGATAAAGATCCATTGCTCCCTGAGTCATACAGGCCCATTTCTCTAATCCCAGTGGATACCAAAATACTAGCTAAGGCGTTTGCGAACAGACTAACTGCGGTGGTATCAGATCTCGTGCATCCTGATCAGGCGGGTTTTATACCACAGAGGGATACGTCCAATAATTTACGGAGACTGTACCTGAACCTGCAGCTTCCTGTTGATAACGCTGGGGCTAGGTCAATCTGTTCTTTAGATGCTGCTAAGGCCTTTGATAGTGTGGAGTGGGAATTCTTATGGGCGGTTTTACATAAATTGGGGTTTGGCCAAAAAATTTATATCCTGGATTAAGCTGTTTTATACTAATCCTAAGGCTAAGGTGCAGTCTAATAATTTACAATCAGAGACGTTTGACTTCCCGAAGGGGAACAAGTCAGGGATGCCCTTTGTGCCATTGCTATTTGCCCTGGCAATTGAGCCGTTAGCAGCTCAGATTAGAGCAAACGCCCATATTGAAGGCTTTAGGAGAGGGAGGCTGGAGGACAAAATAGCCTTATACGCTGATGATATCCTCCTTTTTTTGGCTAATACTGGCGGCTCATTGCCAGAGGCAATTAATGACATTAAAAGCTATGGTGCCTACTCTGGGTTGACAATTAATTGGGGGAAGTCTGTCATTATGCCAGTGGATGCCATGGATCAATTTACTATCCCCGGAAGATATAACCACTTCTAGTGTCCCATTCTTTCGATTACCTGGGTATAAAATATTTCTGTGAATTTACAGGAATTTGGGCGTTTGAATCTGGATCCATTGCTAGATAAATTTAAAAATAAATTGGATGTCTGGTGTAAATTACCATTATCGATAGCGGGAAGATCAAATCTGGTTAAAATGATTTGGATGCCCCAGTTGTTGTACCTCCTACATAACTCTCCAAATCTGGCTCCCCCAGAGATTCTTTTTAAAGTCAATGCTATTTTCAGAGCCCTTATCTGGGGCGGGACACATGGCCCGGAATAAAGCTAGAAAACTCTGCAATTGGTAAAATACTAGGGAGGGTTGGAAATTCATAATCCATCATTTTACTTATTGGCAGCACAACTGCAATATATGAGAGATTGGTATGTAGAGTGGTATAAGTATTTAAACTTGAAACTATTACTCCACTATTTTAATTCTCCCCAAAAATTTATGGTAAACTGGAGGCAAAAACTTTTTTAGTGCACTCCAAAAAGTTTCCAACTTTATATCTGATGCATAAACTGTGGTGGAAATTACGGGTGGATTTTGGGCTTCAGGGCTGCACATCCTATACCGGGATTTGGAATACCCCCTGGTTGTCCGAACTTTTTGTGCTCCAGGGATTCGAGTCATGGGCATCTAGGGGCCTACAATATGTCTCTCAACTGCTTACAGATCAGGGGGTGCTTAAAAGTTTTCAGCAATTGCAAATGGAATTTGCCTTACTGCATACACAGCTATACAAATACTTACAGCTTAGGCACGCTTATAATGCAGAAAAATCAGACACAATTCAATATAATGCCAAGTTTTACTCCGATAGATAAGGTCAGAACATCAAAACAACGAAGGGACTAATATCCACTTTATATAAAAATTTTGTTGGCAAACTTTTTTTCTAGAAACCAATAGATTTACGTAGTAGGTGGGAAGGAGATATTGGCCCTATACAGCCTAATATTTGGGAGGAGATACTGAGGACCATACCATTGATTTCAGTGAGTGAACAGCATCGAATCTCTCAATTATTCTTAATACATCGAGTTTACAGAACTCCTCTATTTCTGCATAAAATTTGAATTCGGGCCTCTCCTCTGTGTAATAGGTGTCATGTGCACCCGGCCTCTCTGATGCATATGATCTGGCATTGCCCTAAACTAGAGCGATATTGGATTTTTGTTGTACAATTGATGCAGCGTATTTTTCAAATTACAGTGGAGATGAATCCGTTGGTTTGTATTTTGGGATATGTTGGAGACTTAACGGTTTCAGAGGCTGAGAAAATCGCAATATCTAGGCTTTTATTTATGGCAAGGAAGTTAATAGCGACAAAGTGGCTGGATGCAGAACCTCCGTCAGCACAGGAGTTTGTTAATAAAGTGAATGGCTGATTGCTTGGAGAGAGGGGTGTATTATAAGAGAGGAAACCAAACTTAAGTATAATAAAATATGGACTAAATGGCTGGATACTTCTGGTCTTGCTGCACCGAACTTAGTTAGGCAGAGGTGTTGGGAAGTCTCCGTGTAGAGGTTCTGGGACTGTGTCTATGGCAGTTGTGTGGATGGAGGCCGTTTCCGACAGCCGGTTACAATTTTTATTGTGACAAGAACTGAATGTTATTAATATTGCATTGCTATGTGATTGTAATGGATATTTACTGCTCTGAATCTGGAGATGGATTTGGGAGGTTTGCTGGGTTGTGTTTTGGGGATAAAAGTTGAAATTTGGTCTTACAATGACATATACTGTATTCTGTTTGTACTACTTTATATCTGATCAGTAAAAAGTTTATGGTTAAAAAAAAAAACTACACCCTTTTAAGTACTTACAACAGCATTTTCACAGAAATTAAAGCAAATTGGAGGTGACATTTCAAAATTTCACTTTTTTTTGCAGATTTTCAATTTTTATTTCATTCACAAGAATACGGTAGATGTGATCAGGGAAATGCAACTTAATATTGATTCCCCCGATTCTGCCGTTATCAGAGATATCCCATATGTGGCCCTAGTGCGCTATTTGGTTCAACCACAAGTCCCAGAATAGGAGGAGCACCTACTGGACTCTGGGGTCTCATTTTCAATATGATTTTATTTAGGTGCCATTTCAGGTTTACGAACACCCTAAGCTTCTAATACTTAATAACCACCCCTAAAAAGACCCCATATTGGAAACTACACCCCTTGAGGAATAAATCCAGGAGCATAGTGAGTATATCGAACCCACAGGTGTTCCACAAATTTTTTAGTGTTAGGGCCGGTTCACACGGCTTATTCAAGCCGTTATTGCGGGACGGATTTCGCCCGCAATTACGGCTTGGATAAGGGGCAGGGCAGGGGCGCTGCCTGCTGGCCCCAAAGACATGCATTATCCATGGCGCGTATCCCGCCGGGATAATTCACATGTCACTTTCTCCCTGCCCGGCGTATTCGCAGAGCGAGGAGAGGAGACGGAATCCATAGTTCTCTATGAGAACTGTGGATTACCGTAATGGCTGGCACGGATTCCAGCCGTACTGCAGCGCAAATACGGCGCGCAATACGGCTGCAATCCGTGCCCAAATAAGCCGTGTGAACCGCCCCTTAGGCTGTGAAAATGAAAAGAGGCGCCACGATGCTAGTTTTAAGGCGTATTAAATCAGCATAAAGTCCGCCTGAATGAACAAACCTGTCAAAAATCTGGCGTTTAGTCTACCTTGCATTGTAAAATTGATGTGTCTATCAAGGCGCATTGCACAATTTAGGCGCATTGCGTATTACTGCTAGCTTATTTAATGCGCCTACATTAGGCGCATTCAAATGTGTCGTGCCTGGCATATAATGCGCCTGGTTTTAGTGTACTACAATTCATTTATATAGAGAATAGAGCGTCAACAGTTTTTTTTGCCGCAAAATACACCAAAACAATAAAAAATGCATTCACATTGGGACATGTTGCCCTTATTTTTTCCAACAATCTGCAATTTTAGCTGAAAATGTTTAATTTTTACAAGGAATCCTGGAAAAAAAGCACCCAAATTGTGGTACGCAATTTCTTCGAAGTTCAGCAATATCCTATACATGAGTGTAAACTGCTGTTTGGGTGCATGGCAGGGTGTATGAAGGAGGGAGCGTTATTTGGCTTTTGGAACGCAGATTTTGGTGGGGCCATGTCACATTTGTAAAGCCCCCAAAGTACCAGAACAAGTAAAACCTTTCAGCAGTCGCCCCTCATGGATCTCATCTATGGATGTATTGTGCATTTTGAGCGCACAGGTGTTCCATAGCTTTTTTAGCATTGGGCCATGAAAGTAAGGGGAAAAAAAATTGCATGTCCGCCATTATTTTTTTGGGCTTCAACTTTACAACGTTCGCCGTGCGATATAAATGATATAACTTTCCTCTGCGGTCTGTACAATTACAATGATATAAATTTTATATAGTTTTTTATGTTTTATTTTACAAAATAGAAATGAGTTTATAAAAAATTGCGTTTTTAGGTCATCATATTCTGATAGCCATAACTTTTTTTATTTTTCTGTATACGGAGCATTAAACGGGTTTGTTTTTTGCAGGATGTTTTGACGTTTTATTGGTGCTATGACACTTTGATTCACTTTTTATTAAAGGGGTTGGGTCTCGCTACAATGAATTGGGTTTTAATTAAAAGATCTTTCAAAAAAAAGGGCAGCTTTGCATTAATGTTCATTACAAATGTCCTACTGATTTTGAGCTAGCCCTGTTAGCAGGAGTGCATCAGCTTCTCAAATCTCTATAGTAGCCGACCTGTTGATCCTTATCTTACTGGCTGTCAGGTCTGTATAAACTCATCCACCTTTAAAAGCAGGTCGGAGCAGAGACCCCCTCCCGCCAGACTTCTGTGCAGAGGGAGGTGGGGGGAGGACTCTGCTTCTAGTCCATCCCTGTCTGGATTAACCCTGTGTCCCTCGCTTCCTCCTGCTTCTACACAGATAATGTGACCAGTGCCCTGCCCCTGTTCCCTATAATTTATATGTCTTGGAACTGTGACTATACTATTACTATTAAAAGTTCAGGCATGTGAATAAATTTATGCTCTCCTGTATTAGTGAGACATCCTGAGTATAGTAAACACTTCCCTTGTTGTTGCTGGAGATGTGGAGACTTGTAAGCTAAGCAGGGGATATAGGAACACATTTCATCCCACTCTGCTCTATTAGCATACACAGCAGCTTCAATTCCTCTCTACACTCATAGATCAGCCCTCTCCTGCAACAGACCTAGGCAGGCACACACAGGGTGAACTCTGGCAGCAACCCCCCTCCCGGTATAGAAATTACGTAGCTGCCTGTGTGCTGATGGGAGGGGGGAGAGGGAGCAGAACAAACAGACCAAAGCACGCCCCTCAGTTCAACTCCAGGGACACTGACAGGCTGAAAGCTCGTAATGAGACAACTCCTTTAAGGTTTTTATGAGGCATTTTGAGCAAAATACAGCAATCCTGGTACTATTTTTTATTTTTATTTTTAACAACGGTCACTGTGCGGTATAAATGACATCCTAGCTTTACTCAGTAGGTCGATACGATTACAAAGATAATCAATTTCGACATTTTTTTTATGTTTTTCTGCTTTTACACAATAAAAATACTTTTACTCAAAAAGGAAAACATGTTTTTGCATCGCCATAGTCTGAGAGCCATAACTTTTTATTTTTGGTATGGAGCTGTGTAGGGGCTTTTTTTCTGCGGGATGGGTTGACGCTTTTATCAGTATCATTTTGGGGAGGGGTAAGGCTTTTTGATTGGTTTTAAATAAATTTTTTTGTAAGGCAGGTCGAAGAAAATTCTGCAATCCTAACCATGTTTTTTTTATTTTATCTTTAACAGGACTCACCGTGCAGTATCCAGGACAAGTTAGTGTCACTACCTGGGTGGAGACGATTACAGCGATATCCAATTTATATAGTTTTTTTATGCTGAAGCACTTAAAATGTGTTTTTATTGTGTCTTCTGAGAGCCATTTTTTTTTCTGTATACAGAGCTGATTATTAGCTTGTTTTTTGTGGGATGAGTTGATGTTTTATTGGTATCATTATGGGGTGCATATGGTGCTTTGTTCACTTTTTATTAAGGTTTTTGGGATGCATTTTGAACAAAAGACAGCAATCCTGGTAGTGTTTCTTATTTTTATTTTTTACAGCGGTCACTGTGTGGTATAAATGACATGTTAGATAGATATTATTACAGCGATACTCAATTTGTATTTTTTTTTACGTTGTCCTGCTTTTACACAGTAAAAACACTTTTATTCAAAGAAAAACACGTTTTTGCATCACCGTAGTCTGAGAGCCATAACTTTTTTATTTTTCTGTGTCTGGAGCTGTGTAGGGGCTTGTTTTTTACGAGATGGGTTGACGCTTTTATCAGTATAATTTTTGGGGGGACAAGACTTTTTGATTTGTTTTAAATTCGTTTTTTGGAAGGCAAAGTGAAGAAAATACTGCAATCCTAGTAATGTTTTTTCATTTTATTTTTAACAGGGCTCATCGTGCAATATACGCGACAGGGTAGTTTTACTACCTGGGTGAAGACGATGACAGCGATACCCAATTTATATATTTTTTTTTATGCTGAAGCACTTAAAAAAAAAAGTGTTTTATGTGTGAAACAATTTATGAATCACTATCTTCCTGATAGCCACCCAACCCCTATTTTTTATTTTCTGTATACAGAGCTTTGTAAGGCCTTTTTTTGCAGGATGAACTGATGTTTTAATTGGCATCACTTTGGCATTTAAATGAGTTTTTGATCTCTTTTTATTCCATTTTATGCGCTGCAGGATGAACAAAAATCGCAATTCTCTAATTGTTTTATTTTTTTTTACGCCATTCATCAAGCGGGTTAATTAACATGACATATTTATAGGGTGGGTCGTTATACACGCAGCAATACCAAATATGTGTACTTTATTTATTTTTTATCTTTTTGGGGACAATTGGCATTTGTGTAGGGGAAAAGGGCGGTGTATGTGTTTTTATTTTATTTTTCATGGTTGTGTTTTACTATGTTTTTTACTTTTTCACCTTTTTTTCACTTTTCTCCATAGGAAATTTGTATCAGTGATCCTCAGCTGAATCTGCCAAAAATGCGACCAGAAACCAGTGCTGTGTAGACATAGCCTAAATCAGTGGGGTCCATAGGAAACCACCAGTGATTGTTGTGTCATGGATCGAGCAGACTACTACAGCTTCCATTTATACCAGAAGTATACAGCAGTGTGAACAAAGTCGTATTCTTCTACAGAAGATACAACAGATTATCTCTGTATTACAGCACAGGAAGGTGGTACATGAAGCCATAAGGACTCTGTGTACCCCCCATACATCCTCGGAGCACACATCTCTGCCAAGTGAAAAATCCTGGGAAGGTGATCTGTGCAGTCAATAAGAGGCGGCGCTCGGGTGAGACGACTGCCATTGTGTCTGAAGCTGGAAGAGCTACCAGACGTGTTTGATTAAAGTAAAACAAACAGAGTCCCTGGTGCCGGCAGCTGCCAGTCTGGGAGGAAGCTGGTACAAAGCAGGCAGGCACGGAGAAACACACACAAGCTGGCTGTGAAGCGAGGAAACCTTAGTACATACAAATATAGGTTTAAAAGGGTTGTCTCACTGCAAGGATTGCTGCTTTGTATGTTAAAGATCTTGAAAAAACAAGTCACTTTGCATTATGTGTCCATTAACAGTGTCCTACCTATTCCTAGATATCCCCTCTTGTATGGGCTGCATCAGCTCCTCAGATTGCTTTAGCTACAGACCTGTTCAGTCTCTCTGATAGGCTGCCAGCACTGGTTGCTATAGCTACAGACCTGTTCGAGCGCTCATGATAGGCTGTCAGCACTGGTTGCGATAGCTACAGACCTGGCTTCTACTGCAGCCTAGTAGAAGCCAGTAAACACGCCCCTGAATTCAAAATGAAACCAAGAAAACAGGACTGAGGTGAGATGAATCAATGTAGTGAGACAACCCCTTTTAAAGACACCATCAGTGCAGTATAAAAAAAGGGGGCTCACTGATATGGGGCAAGATAGGAACTGCTAATGGGCAGGGGACCATTATGCTCCAGCTGGACGGGGTCCTGGGGTTATCCGGGAGGATTATTCATGTGTTCTTCTCTATGTCCTTCTTCGGTGAACATACAGTAACATATTCTATAGTTATTTCATACCTAGTTTTGGGATTGAGGACAGGAGTGAGTCCGATCCCAGGACAGGGAATCTATAGGCGGATTATATTCCACCAGGGATTTTCTGGGCTGTTTTTTCTCAGCCTAAGGTTTTCCGCACGGCGGTTTACATTGAACATGTTCATTCTTCCGTCCGGTTTCTGGACGGAATATAAACAATTCAATGGGAGGGGGAGGGCTGTTCTCCACTCATCGCGGAGAAAAGCCGTCCGCAAAATCGGACAAATACCGGCCGGCAAACCAGCCGGTATTTGTCCACTGCCGTGGGGATGCGCCCTAAAGGTGTGACAGAATACAGACTGCCATAACCAGCGGACTATATTCTTCAGACAGTAACGTACACATAGATCATTCCCTGCAATATTTCATACCTAGTTTTGGGATTGCTGACCAGGAGTGAGTCTGATCCCAGGACAATCTACAGGCAGATTATATTCCATCAAGGATTTCCTACTCGGCTGTTTTATGTCAGTCTGAAGGTGCGACACAATACAGACTGCCACAAACAGCGGCCCACATCCTTCAGACGGCTCAAATGGGGCAACAAAGGGAAAGGTGACCTATTGTATTCATGGGAAGCTACTGTTTAAGCAGTTTCTTTACTTGAAAATGTAAGTTATCTTGTGTTCAAATAGCCTCTAAGGCCCTGTTGACACGACCGGTTTGGCCGCGGGCCAAACCTCGTCCTAACCTCGACGCAAGCTCGCGTCTCCCGACGCGTGGTCTCGGCGTGGGTGGGGCGTGGCTTGGGGCGCAGCTTGCGGAGAGGGTTTGCCCCCATGCAAATTAATAGGCAGGGGGCAAACCGCGCCGCGAGCCGTGGGCCAGCCGCGCACGACCTGTGGCGATGTCCGTGGCAACACCGCGCGCCCGCCGCGCAGAGGACTCCCTGTCAAGAATTAACAGGAGAGTTCACACACACGTGCGGCAAGGCTGCGGCCCCAAAACCACGGCCAAACCTGCGGCGTGTGAATATTAACGCGGTTTCCAATAGGAAACCATGTTAATAAACTAGGCGCGATTTGGCCGTGGTTTTGGCCGCGGAAACCACGTCGGAACCCGCGGCCATAACCGCGGCCTTATCCATCATGTTAACAGGGCCTAAGGCTATGTTCGCATGGGCTAATTTTCGGTGCGCATGTTGCGTTGTGTTTGCGCTCTAATACAGTTGAGATGCGCGGCGAAATTACGGTAATCCACAGTTCTCAAAGAGAACTATGGATTACGCCTCCTTTCCTTGCTCGCACCGCGGGGGGAGATAAGTGACATGTCAATTACCAGCGGCGAATACGCGCCGCGAGTAATGAATGTCAATAGGGTCGGCGGGCTGCCGGCCTCCCCGCGGCGAACACCCGGCGTAATTGTGGGGCGTACTGTGTGTCCTGCAATTACGCCGTGTGAACATTGCCTAAGAACAGATGTCGTGACTTTTGGCTACCACCGATGGGGACAATGCATTATATGCCCCGGAGGTTCAAGTCCCTTACAGCAGGAGTTCTAAATGAAAGGTTTCAGAGCGGACCCCCTGAATGATGTCCATAGGCACCCTCACAAGGTATGTGCAAGGAACTGTCTTGTTGGAGCATTTTGTAATGACAGCGTGGGGGAGGGGGGTCATTTAGAGCAGAGCGTGCACTAAAGAACGCAGTCAGCCGAAAATAGGTCATGTCTGTAGATGGTGGCCCCTTCAAAACACAGGGTCACAAGTGAGTCACATGGGGTCCCCACTGGATCATGTTACCCAACAAATCAGTATTCAGCTCTTTGTTGGACACTATCATTGCAGCCCAGGTGGAAGTCAGGAGTAGGGCTGTGGAGTCGGCAAGCCAAAGCCCCAACTCCGACTCCTCAATTCCCCAAACCTCCAACTAGCGACTCTGACTCCGACTCCCTCATACATGGCGCATGTAACTTTACTGTAGTAAAATGGTAACATCCGGCTGTTTATCACCTTATGATACAATAATCAAGTTATTTAGGTAGAAAAGACACTGACAGGCAAAAGGATAACAATGTTTTGATCTTTTGAACACTTGTGGCTAGAGTTGAAGAAAAAGCTGTATTTGTATCCAAGATGAGTTTCTTCATACACTCGAGTACTATGGGTATGAAAAGGAAGACATAGTGTTCCAGCAGGACAACGACCTGAAGCATACATCAAGGTTGGAGAAGGAATGGTTCAATGACAACAAAGTATTGTTGCTGTATTGGCCTCCACAGTCCCCAGACCTCAACCCAATCCAACACTTGTGAGTAGAGTTGAAGCTGTATTCGTACCCAAGCCCAGTCTGCACCAAAATTGGGAATGTGTAGAAGAGACCTGGGATCGGATTTTGGTCAAGATATGCTTGAATCTGTTCAGAGCCCAGAAGGATTCAGGCAGTATGGAAAACCAAAGGTGGATTTCCCAAATACTAACAAAATAATAAAAATTAACATTTTGATTTTTAGGAGCAAAACAGTAACAATGTAGTTACAGGGAAGAATCTGCAGAACTGAGCAGATGCTAAATACTTGCAAATCAAATTTATGTTTAAGATAGGTAAGATGACTGTATATAAAATTATAGTAGCCTCATGTACAAAGCTGTAGTGGATGGTGAGATATGGAGCCTGAAAGTCTCACAAGTTCAAAACGTTGTTACCCTTTTGTTTGTCAGTGTAAAATATATTTATTGGATATGACTTTAGAACACAAAAAAATTGTAAATATGCAAAACACTGCAGGAACATTTGTGAAATCTCTGAATTTGTTCTGCGAAATAGTATCGCCTCCATCAGTTCCTGCATACATGACCTCACATCTGAGCTCATTATTTCCAGGCTAGTGAACGGCCTCTCTACACTAACTTGGGTTGGGGGTAAAGCGGTGACAACAGGGGCAACATCTTTAACAATGTCAGGGTATAAAGGAATTGCCTCAGCCAGTCAGTTTTGATGAATGGTTGAATTCTTCTACTTCTTTGAAAGCAGGTGAAAAATTTTGCTGAAATCTGTTTGCTATGGGAGCAGAATCTTTCGCCCTGGGGTAGCGCTTTGCCTGCTCCATGTCATCAATTACACTCCTCATGTGATAAGGCTGAAGATATGGGAGCAGTAGCACTGGCCGGTCCCAATTTCTCTTGCTCTTTGCACTGCATCGAACTAACTGGACCAACTTATTATATATTTTGGGAGTCGGTCCATTTTATGACGACTCCGTCTCCACGACTCCGACTCCACAGTCCTGGTCAGGAGGTAGACGGGTCTCTCTTAGCTTTGGCAAAAGGGAACCATGATCCCCAAACCCTGCAGAAGCTGATGGTTGGGGAAGCTATGCTGGGAGGCCTTCTCTTTTCAGAGAGCGTCTACGATGGAGCACCTGCTTGGGCACTTTTTGTGCTTTTTGTGTGGCTGCTTCTTTGTATGTACAAAGCAAAACTTAGACTTGTGAGTGAATAGAGCACGAGCCTCTCCTGTGTATCAGATGAGAACCCAAAAGTGCAGAGCGACGGGAACAGGTAAGTAAGGATGACTTTTTTTTTCTGAAGCTCGGCAGCATTAAATATAATGTGAAAAAATGCAACAAATTAGTTGAAAATAAGAATTGGAAGCAAAATGAAAACACAATAGGCAAATAGTGCCAGATTCATTTCGGATCTTCTTGAAAGAGTGTCGGCACCACACTGCTCACGGCATTGGAGAAGGTCCAACCCCCCAAACCCTAACATATGTAACCTACAAAAAGTCTGTAGCTTTTAGAGTTAACCCATGAACAGCACTTTACATTTACTGTAGATCTAGTGTGGAGCTAAAAACTGCAAACACTTTGGGCTACTTATATTAAGATGTTCCCCGCTTACAGCCTGAATTGTAATGTATTCTCACATATACCCGCAGTTTGTTAAAGGGGTTCGGCCACTCCTGAGGCCAGCGTGCGATGAGCCAGCCTCAGAGAACAGGTGGCCACGCTTGCGCAGCTTTCCCCATATTGCTCTGCTATATTCTGAACTCCCAAAAAAGTGTTCTCTGAGGCCAGCAAGTAGCGAGCTGGGCTCCGGAGAGATTTTGTGAAGAGGGGTTTTCTCACTACAAAGATTCGCTTTCAACATAAAGGGACAGTCAAATGAAGACTTTTTCTAAATGCATTGGTCAATAGATTTTACTTTAGTCATGAGACAGGAGCATTTTTTATGTTCTCTGAAGCGCACACAGGTTTCTATGGTTACCTGCATACCAGATACGTCTGTTATCTGATAAGCTGAGAGCAGAGAGTGACATTGCCCCACTGATGGACTGAGATCGATTCAAACTAATTCTATCTAACAAGATTAGCTTCACTGATCAAAAGGTTCATGTGTTGTGAGGACTGAAAAGCATGACTGTAATCTTGTTAGAGACAATAATCTCCTGAATTGTTAGGCTATGTTCACATGGCTATGAGTGGGGCGCATTTCACCATGTATTTCGCCGCGTACTGCGCTCAAATACGTGCGAAATGCGCACCAGTCATTACGGTAATCCACAGTTCTTATAGAGAACTATGGATTACGCCTCCTCTCCCCGGGTGTACAATACGACGCGCAGGGAGATAAGCGACATGTCATTTATATACGGCGCTTACGCCACGCAATTATGCCGTGTGAACATAGCCTCAGAGTAACTGCTGGCTAGAAGTTGAATATGCTAATCACTGCTGTAGAACCACCCACAGCCTGAGGAGTAAGTGCAAAGCTGCTAAAACAGTGAAACATTGTGGTGAGAAAGCCCTTTTAAGGCTGTTATTACTCTGCACTAACAGTGTATAGAAATCTCCTGGCATATACAGTAATTTTATCCCATTACCCAACAGAGGCTCAAAGAAGGTCACTTTGGCCTCCAGTTGGGTGGTCTGCATCGGGGTTCCCGAATATTACTGTATGTACATTTCCATACAGAGAAAAAATATGTTTACCGCACAGCAACCCCACCCTTGGTTGAACTTGATGGACATGTGTCTTTTTTCAACCGTACGAACTATGTAAGGATACGGCCACACAGCAGTGACATGATACCGGTCCGATTCTGATAAAATATTTCAACCAGTGTTTTATCACTTTTTGATCGGTTTAGGGGAACAGTTCTGGATGTGGTGAGTGGACTCTGTCGTCCCCCATTGCCCTTGAACAGTACATTTTCTGCCCAAAAACCGGACAAGAGAATGTGCACGTTCCAAGTTTTTTTTTGACAGTTTTCGGATTTGAAATCCGACTGTTAGAAAATCCGAGCTGTGTAGACTACAGTTCGATTTTCCATTGAAGTCTATGGGGATGGTTGACAGTTGGTTTTCAAATCCAAAAACCAACTGCCGTGTGGACGTACCCCAGGGCTGTGGAGTCGGCAAGCCGAAGCCCCGACTCCTGACTCCCTCATACATGGCGCATGTTAAAGTGATAACTTTACTGTAGTAAAATGGTAGCACCAGGCTTTTTATCACCTTATGATACAATAATCAAGCTATTTAGGTGAACAGGACTGACAAGCAAAAGGGTAACAATGTTTTGATCTTTTGAACACTTGTGGGTAGAGTTGAAGAAAAAGCTGTATTTGTATCCAAGTCCAGTCTGCACCAACATTGGCAATGTGTAGAAGAGACCTGGGATCAGATTTTGGTCAAGATCTGCTTGAATCTGATCCAGAGCCCAGAAGGATTCAGGCAGTATTGAAAACCAAAGGTGGATTTCCCAAATACTAACAAATTAATAGAAATTAACACTTTGACTTTTAGGAGCAAAATTGTAACTAAGCAGATGCTAAATACTTGCAAGTCAAATTTATGTATAATAAGGGTCAGATGACTGTATATAAAATTACAGTAGCCTCATGTACAAAGCTGTAGTGGATGGTGAGATATGGAGCCTGAAAGTCACACGTTCAAACCATTGTTACCATTTTGCTTGTCAGTGTAAAATATATTTATTGGATATGACTTTAGGACACAAAAAAATTGTAAATATGCAAAACGCTGCAGGAACATTTGTGGAGTCTCTGAATTTGTTCTGAGAAATAGTAATGCCTCCATCAGATCCTGCATATATGACCTCACATCTGATCTCATTATTTCCAGGCTAGAGAACGGCCTCTCTACACTAACTTGGGTTGGCGGCAAAGCGGTGACCACAGGGGCAACATCTCTAACAATGTCGGGGTATAAAGGAATTGCCTCAGCCACAGTTAGTATTGATGAATGGTTAAACTCTTCTACCTCTTTGAAAACAGGTGAAAAATTTTGCTGAAATCTGTTTGTCATGGGAGCGGAATCTTTTCCCCTGGGGCAGCGCTTTGCCTGCTTCATGTCATCAATTACACTCCTCATGTGATGAGGCCGAAGATATGGGAGCAGTAGCACTGGCCGGACCCAATTCCTCTTGCTCTTTGCATAGAACTAACTGGACCAACTTATTATATATTTTGGGAGTCGGAGTCGGTCCATTTTATGACGACTCCGACTCCTGCAAAATAGTCTCCGATTCCAAGGCCCTGACGTACCCCATATATTTTTTTAACATGGCAGCCGTGCAACTTCCTCCAATGTAGGGTCCTATGCAAAATGAGATGGGCTGCACCACCAATGACAGGAGACAGCATAAGGGCTTGTCCCCACGGCACGGTTTTTCAGCCGGTTCTCGGTTTTGAAAAACGGCTAAAAAACTTTTACACGGACCTTAAAGGAAAATCCATACAGCAGGGATTTTCCGCTCGGCGGTTTTTCAGACAACCGGCCGCCCGAAAATCATAGAACATGTTCATTCTTCCGTCTGGTTTTCAGACAGAATATGAACATGTCTATGTTCAGGGGAACGGGCTTTTCACAGCAAACCACGGAGAAAAGCCGTCCCCCGGCGGCCCGAAAACAGGACAAATACCGGTCGGATAAACCCCCATGCACCAATGGATATTGTGTGATACGGTGTAAAAAGAGCCTAAGTGTGCAGATCCCGGCATCCCCTGCTGATGCAGTAGCTGTACACCGCCTGCTCTGCTGATCTGTATCTTGGTGGAGGCTGACAAATCTGGCGCTTCAAGACAAATCAGTGTCATACGCAGTCATTTGGGTTCAAGTCTGAGGAATAAGGGGGCTAGGACAGTACTTTGAAGTCTTAATCATGTTCTTTCAATCAATGTTGGATATTTCTACCTATGTGACATGTTGCATTGTCTTGCTGGAAGATCCCTTCTGCCCCAGGGAAGACAATCAGAATGTAAGGATATACAGTGGTGGCCAAAAGTATTGGCACCCCTGCAATTCTGTCAGATAATACTCAGTTTCTTCCTGAAAATGATTGCAATCACAAATTTTTTTGGTATTAATTAAATTCATTTATTTTGCTTGCAATGAAAAAAAACACAAAACAGAAGGAGACAAAAATCAAATCATTGATCATTTCACCCAAAACTTCAAAAATGGCCCGACAAAAGTATTGGCACCCTCACCTAAAAAACTGGTAGCACAACCTTTAGCCAAAATAACTGCGAACAACCGCTTCCGGTAACCATCAGTGAGTTTCTTACAAAGCTCTGCTGGAATTTTAGACCATTCTTCTTTGGCAAACTGCTCCAGTCCCTGAGATGTGAAGGGCGCCTTCTCCAAGCTGCCATTGTGAATCTCTCCCAGGTGTTCTAGGGGGATTCAGGTCTGGACTCATTGCGGCCACTTTAGAAGTCTCCAGTGCTTTCTCTCAAACCATTTTCTAGTGCTTTTTGAAGTGTGTTTTGGGTCATTGTCCTGCTGGAAGACCCATGACCTCTGAGGGAGACCCAGTTTTTCTCACACTGGGCCCTACATTATGCTGCAAAATTTGTTGGTAGTCTTCAGACTTCATAATGCCATGCACACGGTCAAGCAGTCCAGTGCCAGAGGCAGCAAGCAACCCCAAAACATCAGGGAACCCTCCGCCATGTTTGACTGTGGGGGACCGTGTTCTTTTCTTTGAATGCCTCTTTTTTCTCCCTGTAAAACTCTATGTTGATGCCTTTTCCAAAAAGCTCTACTTTTGTCCATCTGACCAGAGAACATTCTTCCAAAATGTTTTATGCTTTCTCAGGTAAGTTTTGGGTAAACTCCAGCCTGGCTTTTTTATGTCTCGGGGTAAGAAGTGGGGTCTTCCTGGGTATCCTACCATACAGTCCCTTTTCATTCAGACGCTGATGGATAGTACGGGTAGACACTGTTGTACCCTGGACTGCAGGGCAGTTTTGAATTGTTTGGATGTTAGTCGAGGTTCTTTATCCACCATCCGCACAATCTTAAGTTGAAATCTCTCGTCAATTTTTTCTTTCCGTCCACATCTAGGGAGGTTAGCCACGTGCCATGGGCTTTACTCTAGGGGGGTTTACCCACAGTTGCCATGGGCTTACATCTAGGGAGGTTAGCCACAGTGCAATGGGCTTTAATCTAGGGAGGTTAGCCACAGTGCCATGGGCTTTACATCTAGGAGGTTAGCCGCAGTGCCATGGGCTTTACATCTCAGGAGGTTAGCCACAGTGCCATGGGCTTTACATCTAGGGAGGTTAGCCGCAGTGCCATGGGCTTTACATCTAGGGAGGTTAGCCACAGTGCCTGGGCTTTACATCTAGGGGGGTAGCCACAGTGCCATGGGCTTTACATCTAGGAGGTTAGCCACAGTGCCATGGCTTTACATCTAGGGAGGTTAGGCCACAGGGCCATGGGGCTTTACATCTCAGGGGGTTTAGCCACAGTCCCATGGGCTTTACATCTCAGGAGGTTAGCCACAGTGCAATGGGCTTTACATCTAGGGAGGTTAGCCACAGAGCCAGGGGCTTTACATCTCAGGAGGTTAGCCTCAGGGCCTGGCTTACATCTAGGAGGTGCCACATTCCATGGCTTTACATCCAGGAGGTTACCACAGGGGGGCCCCTTTTTTACATTAGGGGGGTTAGCCACGTGCCAGGGCTTTACATCTAGGGGGGTTAGCCACATTGCCATGGGCTTTACATCTGGGGGGTTTTAGCCACAGTCCCAGGGGGTTTTAAACATCTAGGGGGGTTACCACAAACGGGTTTACATTAGGGAGGTAAGCCACAGTGCAATGGCTTTAACTAGGGGGGTTAGCCCAGGCCAGGGCTCCGTCCAATCTAGGGGGGTTTACCACAGTGCTAGGGGGAGGTTTTACCCACAGTCCCTAGGGAGGTTAGCCACATCCATAGGGAGGTTACCACAGTCCATGGGCTTTACACTTCTTATAACACTGCGCCCCCGGTAGACACAGGAACATTCAGGTCTTTGGAGTGGACTTGAGCTTGAGATTGCTCGGGCTTCCTACACAATTTGGGTTCTCAAGTTTCCCCAGACAGTTCTTTGGTCTTCTTTCTTTTCTCCATGCTCAATGTGGTCACACAAGGACACAGGACAGAGGTTGAGTCAACTTTAATCCATGTCAACTGGCTGCAAGTGTGATTTAGTTATTGCCAACACTGTTAGGTGCCACAGGTAAGGTTACAGGGGCTGGTAATTTCACAGATGAAGAAGCATCACTGATTTTTCAAACAGTGCCAATACTTTTGTCCACCCCTTTTATTGTTTGGTGGAATTATATCCAATTTGGCTTATGACCAATTCATTGTGTGGTTTCCATTGAAGACAAATTAAATGAAGATAATAATACCAAAGAATTTGTGATTGCAATCATTTTTCAGGAAGAAACTGAGTATTATCTGACAGAATTGCAGGGGTGCCAATACTTTTGGCCACCACTGTATGTGATCTGCAAGAATGGGCTCCTACCCAAATTGTTTGAGAGTGTCTTCACATGGATGAGCAAAGAGAGAATGCCATGAAAACACTCCCCAGACGATAATGTTACAACCACCAAATTGTGTTCTTCCAGCAATGGTTGCAGAATGTTTGTTCTCTGACATATTTTGCCTAACACACCATTCATTCGATAAAGCAGAAAATGTGACTCATCAGGGGAGACAATCCTTTGCCCATCAGCAGAGGTCCAATTCCGAAAAAATTGGAGCCTTTTTTTGCTGATACAACTTCACTAGCAGAGGTGCAGTGACATCCGTCTGCTCCGGAGCCCCATACACGGTAGAGTTCACTGAACTGTTGTGTCAGAGCACCAGGGTTCATTTTGTTGGCGAGCTGCTCTACTGTAGTGCGTCCTCCACACCTTTATAGCTGACGCTCACCTCTCACATCATTGACATGTGATGCTCTGCAGTTTCCCCGTCGCTAATTCGCCTTGGCGCCATTTATCCACACACGATACGCTTTCACCACAGGAGCAGTGAACAGTTCGCAAACTGCGCAATTTCACAAATACTGCCACCCTCTTCCCGAAAACCAATAATCAGCAACTCTAATAAATCATCCCTTTTACCCATGACAGCAGGAAGGGATATGTGTGTAGACAGCCTATCACACACCTTAGAAACCCACCAAGCCAGCGCACCACACGTGACCTCCTTCGTGAGCTACGCACTGCCGACATTAATAGCAGGATGTGGTCATAATAATGTGTATTTATTCTGATCGATGAATAAATACAATTTTTGTATCCACTGCACCCTGGATATGCTGCCTCTTCTTTTGGATTTTGGCCTCAGTTAACCCTTTAGGTTCAGGGGTGAGGAGCTGTGCACTGATATACTAATTTTTTATATTATTCATGGTGGTTTTGTGCTGCTGACTACAATATTTGTTTTGTGGTCATAATAATGTGACTCGATTGTGTAAATACAGGAATTTAAAGGGGTTGTCTCACTACATCGATTCATCTCACCTCAGTCCTGTTTTCTTGGTTTCAGTTTGAATTCAGGGGCATGTTTACTAGGCTGCAGTAGAAGCCAGGTCTGTAGCTATAGCAACCAGTGCTGGCAGCTTATCATGAGAAATCAAACAGGTCTGTAGCTATAGCGACCTGAGGAGCTGATGCAGCCCATACAAGAGGGGATATCTAAGAATAGGTAGGATTAGGTTAATGAACATATATTGCAAAGTGACTTGTTTTTGAAAGATCTTTAACATAAAAAGCAGCAATCCTTGTAGTGAGACAACCCCTTTAATTCACCGCACACTTATTTCACAGATATTCTGATGCAGTTTGTTTGACAATACAAAGCACAATACATACTGCGCAGAATACGCCCCGATGTGTTAACTACAGGGACGCCTTTTTTGAGTGGGTAGAAAAACAATATTTGTTCTGCACATCCCCAAAAATGAGCATAGGTGCACGCTGGTGTGGCAGCAAAATGCAAACACAATCCAATATCAGCAGCTCTACTAGCACTAAAAATAGCCAAAAAGAACATAGGAACTATTGGAAAAGCATTTCTGCGACTTTGAATACATGAAAAATTTAAGGTTCTTCGTTCACATCTTTGATCAAAACTATGTAAGCCCACCTGCCAATCAGCAAGGCGACCGGTCGGAGCCTACGCTATATGTTACCTCTCTTAGGGCCTGTTCAGACCTCCACATTTCAGGGAGAGTAGATTCCAGCTACAAGCTTCTCTGCATTGATTAAAAAACCTGTGCAGATGGGTGGAGTGCAAAAGCCAAAGTCGGGGCAGCCACTCTCCCATATAAACAGCCTAGAAAACAATGTTTTGTCTGCACATCCCCCCAAAAAAATTTTATTTTTTAAAATGTGCATAGGTGCAAGCTGGTGTGGCAGTAAAATGCCCTGAAATGTGGCGGTCTAAAGAGGCACCAAGAGAAGTAACATATTGAGTAGGTTCCCACCTGTATTGAGGTCGCCTTATCGATGGCGGGAGGGCTTATACAGTTTTGATCAAAAATGTGCACGAAGAAGCTCAAATTTTTCATGTATTCGAAGTAGCAGAAATGCTTTGCCAATAATTCCTGTTATTTTTCACTGTTTTTTAGAGCTAGCAGAGCTGCTGATATTGGGTTGTGTTTTTTGGGTGGGTGTCATGTGAATTCCTCCTCGGAATACACAAGAAAAAACATCAAGTGAACACAGCCCGAGACCCGGGTCACATCCCTGCTGTTATTTGCGTCCTAGGAAAACCAAAACTACAGACGGTGCCGCTTCTTGGCTGTCACCAATGGACCCCACTGACTGCCACTGTGCCGGGCATTGGAAAGGAAAAATAGTGCTGTCTGCCGCTCTATGTCATCTATCTCCATCATATCTGCGGCAGAGGCTCCGGACATCCTCCAGCACAGATGTGAAGCGGGGCCGGGGGAGGAGTCAGTCGACAGATGCTGACAGGTTTCAGTAGCAACCGGCAGAGATCTGGCTTCATCTCCCTGCGGATCAGTACAGAACAGCAACATATGTGTAGGGTTAGAGGACAAGTCTTCTAGTTATAGGGTTAGAGGACAAGTCTTCTAGTTATAGGGTCAGAGGACAAGTCTTCTAGTTATAGGGTTAGAGGACAAGTCTTCTAGTTATAGGGTCAGAGGACAAGTCTTCTAGTTATAGGGTTAGAGGACAAGTCTTCTAGTTATAGGGTCAGAGGACGTCTTCTAGTTATAGGCTTAGAGGAAGTCTTCTAGTTATAGGGTCAGAGGACGTCTTCTAGTTATAGGGTCAGAGGACGTCTGCTAGTTATAGGCTTAGAGGACAAGTCTTCTAGTTATAGGGTTAGAGGACGTCTTCTAGTTATAGGCTTAGAGGACAAGTCTTCTAGTTATAGGCTTAGAGGACAAGTCTTCTAGTTATAGGGTTAGAGGTCAGGTCTTCCAGTTATAGTGTCAGAGGACAAGTCTTCTAGTTATAGGCAGGGCTGTGGAGTCGGCAAGCCAAAGCCCGAACTCCGACTCCTCACTCTCCCAAACCTCCGACTCCGACTCCCGACTCCCTCATACACGGCGCATGTTTAAGTGATAACTTTACTGTAGTAAATGGTAACATCAGGCTGTTTATCACCTTATGATACAATAATCAAGCTATTTAGGTAGAACAGACACTGACAAGCAAAAGGGTAACAATGTTTTTTTCTTTTGAACACTTGTGGGTAGAGTTGAAGAAAAAGCTGTATTTGTATCAAAGTCCAGTCTGCACCAACATTGGGAATGTGTAGAAGAGACCTGGGATCAGATTTTGGTCAAGATATGCTTGAATCTGATCTGGAGCCTCAGGCAGTATTGAAAACCAAAAAGTGGATTTCCCAAATACTAACAAAATAATAGAAATTAACATTTAGATTTTTAGTAGCAAAACAGTAACAATGCAGTTACAGGAAAGAATCTACAGAACTAAGCAATACTTGCAAGTCAAATTTATGTATAAGATCGGTAAGGTGACTGTATATAAAATTACAGTAGCCTCATGTACAAAGCTGTAGTGAATGGTGAGATATGGAGCCTGAAAGTCACAAATTCAAAACCATTGTTACCATTTTGCTTGTTAGTGTAAAATATATTTATTGGACATGACTTTAGAACAAAAAAATTGTAAATGTGCAAAACACTGCAGGAACATTTGTGGAGTCTCTGAATTTGTTCTGTGAAATAGTATTGCCTCCATCAGATCCTGCATACATGACCTCACATCTGATCTCATTATTTGCAGGCTAGAGAACGGCCTCTCTACACTAACTTTTGTTGGGGGAAAGCGGTGACCACAGGGGCAACATCTCTAACAATGTCAGGGTATAAAGGAATTGCCTCAGCCACAGTCAGTTTTGATGATTGCTTGAACTCTTCTACTTCTTTGAAAGCAGGTGAAACATTTTGCTGAAATCTGGGATTGGAATCTTTTCCCCTGGGGCAGCGCTTTGCCTGCTCCATTTCATCAATTACACTCCTCATGTGATAAGGCTGAAGATATGGGAGCAGTAGCACTGGCCGGACCCAATTCCTCTTGCTCTTTGCACTGCATCGAAGTAACTGGACCAACTTATTATATATTTTAGGAGTCGGAGTCGGTCCATTTTTTGACAACTCCGACTCCGACTCCTGCAAAATAGGCACCAACTCCGACTCCACAGACCTAGTTATAGGGTTAGAGGTCAAGTCTTCTAGTTATAGGGTCAGAGGACGAGTCTTCCAGTTACAGGGTCAGAGGACGAGTCTTCTAGTTATAGGGTTAGAGGACGAGTCTTCTAGTTATGGGGTCAGAGGACGAGTCTTCTAGTTATAGGGTTAGAGGACAGGTCTTCTAGTTATGGGGTCAGAGGACGAGTCTTCTAGTTATAGGGTCAGAGGACGAGTCTTCTAGTTATAGGGTCAGAGGACGAGTCTTCTAGTTATAGGGTCAGAGGACAGGTCTTCTAGTTATAGGGTCAGAGGACAGGTCTTCTAGTTATAGGGTCAGAGGACAGGTCTTCTAGTGATAGGGTAGGGACAGGTCTTATTATGAGGGTCGGAGGACGTCTTCTAGTTATAGGGTAGAGGACAGGTCTTCTAGTTATAGGGGTAGAGGACAGGTCTTCAGTTATAGGTTTAGAGGAAGGTCTTCTAGTATATGGTAGAGGACAGGTCTTCTAGTTATAGGGTAGAGGACGGTCTTCAGTTATAGGGTTAGAGGACAGGTTTCCAGTTATAGGGTTAGAGGACAGTTTAGTTTAAAGGGTTTAGAGGACAGGTCTTCTAGTTATAGGGTAGAGGACAGGTTTTCCCTAGTTATAGGGTCAGAGGTCAGGTCTTCCAGTTATAGGGTTAGAGGTCAGGTCTTCTAGTTATAGGGTCAGAGGACGTCTTCCAGTTATAGGGTCAGAGGACAGGTCTTCCAGTTATAGGGTCAGAGGACAGGTCTTCCAGTTATAGGGTTAGAGGACAGGTCTTCCAGTTATAGGGTCAGAGGACAGGTCTTCTAGTTATAGGGTCGGAGGACAGGTCTTCTAGTTATAGGGTCGGAGGACAGGTCTTCTAGTTATAGGGTTATAGGGTCAGGTCTTCTAGTTATAGGGTCAGAGGACAGGTCTTCTAGTTATAGGGTTAGAGGACAGGTCTTCTAGTTATAGGGTTAGAGGACAAGTCTTCTAGTTATAGGGTTAGAGGACGGGTCTTCTACTTATAGGGTCGGAGGGCGGGTCTTCTAGTTATGGGGTCGGAGGACGGGTCTTCTAGTTATAGGGTTATAGGACGGGTCTTCTAGTTATAGGGTTAGAGGACAAGTCTTCTAGTTATAGGGTTAGAGGACAGGTCTTCTAGTTATAGGGTCAGGGATTAGAAGGGTCAGAGTCTTCTAGTTATAGGGTCAGAGGACAGGTCTTCTAGTTATAGGGTCAGAGGACAGGTCTTGGAGTTATCGGGTCAGAGGACAGGTCTTCTAGTGATAGGGTCAGAGGACAGGTCTTCTAGTTATAGGGTCAGAGGACAGGTCTTCCAGTTATAGGGTCGGAGGACAGGTCTTCTAGTTATAGGGTCAGAGGACAGGACTTCTACCTATAGACAGGGCTGGAGCGCAGCTGATGGCGGTGACGTCTCTGCTCACTCAGGGCAGTGCACTCTGACACCCATCATTTCAGGAAGTCATGCCCGGTCCTGTGGAGATGCTGCCCGTCCAGTAGAAGAAGCTCTGCAGCTGCTGCCTCCACCGCCCTCCACTTCCTGGATTGCATCTCACATGTGTACACAATAGTCTCCTGGAAGTGCCTGTATGACTATGTCACCTGCTCAGTCACCGGGACCCTGGCAGCCTAGCTAGCACCTGCCCAGCGCCTCCCTGCACTACAGCTCCCAGTGCAGGAGGAGGATGAGAGTTGTAGTCACAGGTCAGGCGCTCCACTCACCGCTGCTGTCCTGCACCTTGGGTGCTAGCTGCTTGACCACAACCTGGAGCTTCTCCCATTGGCCCTCCGCCCTGCAGCGCTCAATCTCCGCCTCCAGCTTCAGGTGAGACTGGGACAGCCGGGAAGCCATGGTGTCATCCCAGAGAGGGAATCCCGGGGACGGCAGCGCCGGGACAACTGCGCCGCCCGAGCAGCAACTCTCAGCCTGCCGCTGCTGCCCCCGCCCACTCCGCTCCACGGCGCGCTCTCATTGGATGCGGGCACGGGCAGCTCGGCGCTGATTGGTCCGCGCTTATTTCCTTGGCCAGATACCTAGCGCGCGTAGAGTGTGGCGGCTCGGTGCTCCCTCAGGTTTGGGTGGGAGTACATCGTATAGAAAACAGGGGAGGGGAAACCCACCCATGCACGACAGACATTAAAAAGACAGGGGGATAGGCAACAGGGGGAGAGGGAGGCAGACAGGGGGATAGGCGGGTAGGCAGGAAACAGGGGATGCGGGCAGACGGGGATAGGAGGGGAAGAAGGGGATAGACAGGGGCGACAGGGGAAGGAAGGACAGAAGGGGATAGGAGGACAGACAGGGGAAAAAAGGGGAGAAGGGGGCAGGTGGGAAAGGGGGACGCAGGGTGAAGGACGAAGGTGGTAGGGGGCAGAAGGGGGGTAGGAGGGCAGAAGGTGGATAGGGAGGCAGAAGGTGATAGGCCGGACAGAAGGGGGAAAACGGACAAAGGGGATAGGAGACAGACGGGGGATTGAGGGAAGACAGGGGGATAGGAAGACAGGGGATAGGAGGAAGACGGGGGGGTTAGGGGAAGCGGGGGGATAGGCAGGACAGAAGGGGGTGGCAGGACAGACGGGGGGATAGACGGGAAGAAGGTGGATAGGCAGGACAGACAGGGGGATGGGAAAGCGGGGTGGGATAGGCAGGACGACGGGGGGATAGGAGGAAGACAGGTGGATAGTCAGGACCGACAGGGGGATAGACAGGACAGGGTGGATGGGCAGGACAGAAGGGGATGGGCAGGACAGACAGGTGGATAGACAGGAAGAAGGTGGATGGCAGGACTGACGGGGGGATAGGCGGATGACGGGGGATAGGAGGACGAAGGTGGATGGGACAGAAGGGGGAGGGGAGGACGGGAAGGGGGATGGGAAAGACAGGTGGATAGGCGGACAGACAGGGGGATAGGGGGAGAGACGGCAGACGATGGTAGAGAGGGCGAGGGGTGAGAGGACAGAAGGTGGATGGACAGCGGTGGTAGGCAGGACAGACAGGGGGATAGGACAGACAGGTGGATAGGCAGGACAGACAGGGGGATAGACAGGACAGACAGGTGGATAGGCAGGACAGACAGGGGGATAGGCAGGACAGACAGGGGGATAGACAGGACAGACAGGTGGATAGGACAGACAGGTGGATAGGCAGGACAGACAGGGGGATAGGACAGACAGGTGGATAGGCAGGACAGACAGGGGGATAGGCAGGACAGACAGGGGGATAGGACAGACAGGTGGATAGGCAGGACAGACAGGGGGATAGGCAGGACAGACAGGTGGATAGGCAGGACAGACAGGGGGATAGGCAGGACAGACAGGGGGATAGGACAGACAGGTGGATAGGCAGGACAGACAGGGGGATAGGACAGACAGGTGGATAGGCAGGACAGACAGGTGGATAGGCAGGACAGACAGGTGGATAGGCAGGACTGACAGGGGGATAGGCAGGACAGACAGGTGGATAGGACAGACAGGTGGATTGGCAGGACTGACAGGGGGATAGGCAGGACAGACAGGGGGATAGGCAGGACAGACAGGTGGATAGGCAGGACAGACAGGTGGATAGGCAGGACAGACAGGTGGATAGGCAGGACAGACAGGTGGATAGAGAGGGCAGACAGGTGGATAGGCAGGACAGACAGGTGGATAGGCAGGACAGACAGGGGGATAGGCAGGAGAGACAGGACAGACAGATGGATAGAGAGGGCAGACAGGTGGATAGAGAGGACAGACAGGTGGATAGAGAGGGCAGACAGGTGGATAGGCAGGACAGACAGGTGGATAGAGAGGGCAGACAGGTGGATAGGCAGGACAGACAGGTGGATAGGCAGTACAGACAGGGGGATAGGCAGGACAGACAGGTGGAGAGACAGGACAGACAGATGGATAGAGAGGGCAGACAGGTGGATAGAGAGGGCAGACAGGTGGATAGAGAGTACAGACAGGTGGATAGAGAGGACAGATAGATAGAGAGGGCAGGCAGGTGGATAGAGAGGGCAGACAGGTGGATAGAGAGGACAGACAGATGGATAGAGAGGACAGACAGATGGATAGAGAGGACAGACAGGTGGATAGACAGGACAGACAGGGGGATAGAGAGGACAGACAGATGGGTAGAGAGGACAGACGGGGATAGGCAGGACAGACAGGTGGATAGAGAGGACAGACAGATGGATAGAGAGGGCAGACAGGTGGATAGAGAGGACACAGGGGGATAGAGAGGGCAGACAGGTGGATAGGCAGGACAGACAGATGGATAGGGCAGACAGGTGGATAGAGAGGACAGACAGGTGGATAGAGAGGGCAGACAGGTGGATAGGCAGGACAGACAGGTGGATAGAGAGGGCAGACAGGTGGATAGGCAGGACAGACAGGGGGATAGGCAGGACAGACAGGTGGAGAGACAGGACAGACAGATGGATAGAGAGGGCAGACAGGTGGATAGAGAGGGCAGACAGGTGGATAGAGAGGACAGATAGAGAGGGCAGACAGGTGGATAGAGAGGGCAGACAGATGGATAGAGAGGACAGACAGATGGATAGAGAGGACAGACAGGTGGATAGACAGGACAGACAGGGGGATAGAGAGGACAGACAGATGGGTAGAGAGGACAGACGGGGATAGGCAGGACAGACAGGTGGATAGAGAGGACAGACAGATGGATAGAGAGGGCAGACAGGTGGATAGAGAGGACACAGGGGGATAGAGAGGGCAGACAGGGGGATAGAGAGGGCAGACAGGTGGATAGAGAGGGCAGACAGGTGGATAGAGAGGACAGACAGATGGATAGAGAGGACAGACAGATGGATAGAGAGGACAGACAGGTGGATAGACAGGACAGACAGGGGGATAGAGAGGACAGACAGATGGGTAGAGAGGACAGACGGGGATAGGCAGGACAGACAGATGGATAAAGAGGACAGATAGGTGGATAGAGAGGACAGACAGATGGATAGAGAGGGCAGACAGGTGGATAGAGAGGGCAGACAGGTGGATAGAGAGGACAGGCAGGTAGAGCAGAACAGACAGGTGGATAGAGAGGACAGACAGATGGATAGAGAGGACAGACAGGTAGATAGGCAGGACAGACAGGGGGATAGGCAGGACAGACAGATATATGGACAGACAGGTAGATGGACAGACAGATAGGCAGGACAGATAGGTAGCTAGACAGGCAGGACAGACAAGAAGATAGGATAGACAGACGGGACAGACAGGTGGATAGGCAGGACAGACAGATATAGGACAGGTAGCTAGGCAGGCAGGACAGGTAAATAGGCAGGAAAGACAGATAGAAGTGCAGAAAAGACAGGTAGCTAGACAGACAGGCAGAACAGACAGGTAGATAGGCAGGACAGGTAGCTAGACAGGCAGAACAGACAGGTGGATAGTCAGGACAGACAGAATTGCAGAACAGACAGGTAGCTAGACAGGCAGGACAGACTGGTAAACAGGCAGGACAGACAGGTGGATAGGCAGGACAGACAAGAAGAAAGACAGGACAGACAGATATACAGACAGGTAGCTAGACTGGCAGGGCAGACAGGTAGATGGACTGACAGGTAGATAGGCAGGACAGATAGACGGGCAGTACAGACAGGTAAACAGGCAGGGCAGACAGGTAGATTGGCAGGACAGACAGACAGGTGTATAGACAGACAGATATACAGGTATGATAGACAGGACAGACAGGTGGATAGAGAGGCAGGACAGACAAGAATATGGACAGGTTAGACAGATATACAGACAGGTAGCTAGACAGAACAGACAGAAGTGCAGAACCAACAGGTAGAAGTGCAGAACCAACAGGTAAATATATAGGCAGGACAGACAGATAGACAGGACTGATAGGTAGGTAGGCAGTACAGACAAGTAGATAGGCAGGACAGACAGGTAGATAGACAGGTGTATAGACAGGCAGAACAGACATATACAGGTAGGATAGACAGGACAGACAGGTAGATAGGCAGGACAGACAGATAGGCAGGACAAACAGGTAAATATACAGCACAGATAGATAGAGAGGCAGGACTGACATATAGAACAGACAGAAAGATAGACAGGTAGATAGGCAGGGCAGACAGGCAGAACTGATAGGAAGAACAAACAGATATACAGACAGGTAGATAGACAGGACAGACATAGACAGGCAGGGCAGTGGAGTCAGGAAACCAAAAATACAACTCCTTAATTTTCCTCCTGACTCCCTCATACAGGACACATGTTTAAGTCATAAGTCTGCTGAAGTAAAATGGTAACATCAGGCTTTTTATCACCTTATAACACAATAATCAAGCTATTTAGGTAGAACATACACTGACAAGCAAAATGGTAACAATGTTTTTAACTTTTGACTTTCAGGTTCCATATCTTACCATCCACTACAGCTTTGTACACAAGGCTACCATCATTTTATAGATAATCTTATTACCTATCTTATACATAAATGTGACTTGAATGTATTTAGCATCTGCTCAGTTCTGCAGATTCTTTCCTGTAACTGCATTGTTACTGTTTTGTTCCTAAAAATCAAAATGTTAATTTTTATTTTTTTGTTAGTGTTTGGTAAATCCACCTTCGGCTTTCTGCTCTGCCTGAATCCTTCTGGGCTCTGGATCAGATTCAAGCAGGTCTGGACCAAAATCTGATCCCAGGTCTCTTCTACAAGTTCCTAATGTTGGTGCAGACTGGACTTGGATACAAATACAGCTTTTTCTTCAACTCTACCCACAAGTGTTGGATTGGGTTGAGGACTGGGGACTATGGAGGCCAATACAGCAACAATACTTCGTTGTCATTGAACCATTCCTTCTCCAACCTTGATGTATGCTTCAGGTCGTTGTCCTGCTGGACACTATGTCATCCTCCTCATCCCCATAGTGCTCGAGTGTATGAAGTAACTCATATTGTAGGACACTCACATATAGCTCAGCATTGAGGTCAACATCGATCCTGGTCAAGTATCCAACATCTTTGGCTGTGAAACCTCCCCCGTATCATCAGGCTTCCTCCACCGAACCTGACAGTTCTTCCAGCTTCTCGATCCATTAGCCTCCTTTTCCCTTGATTCTTCCAAACCCACTTGCCCCCATCAGAGCCCGGTCTATTGACTTTCATCTCATCGCTTCAAATCACCTGTTTCCAATTTTCCATTTTTTGTACTTTTTTCCAAACTTGAGCCAATTCTTCTTATAACAAGATTGAAGTCGAGGCTTCTTCACCTTTTTTTGGGCCATCATTCCAGACCTGTGTAATGTGTGTTGCCCGGTGCTTGCATGGACGTTTGTGGTCTCACTACTACAAAGCATATGAGCCGCCTCCATTTCCGTGTCTGTCGCGTTAGAACTGATAGACCTTGTGCTGAGCGACTTGTTGACTCTGATATTTTGCCTGCACGTCCATCGCTTGGCTTTGGAATGAATGGACGGATTTCATTTCTTATTCTTCCAGCTGTCAGGGCCTCACATGATGCAGTTTGGCAATTTGCTTGGCCCCGAGACGTTATCGATGAGCTGGATGATGCTGCTTCTCTCTTCTTGGGAAATCTTCTTCATGGCCTCTCCTCGATTTGAACCAGTGACCTTTCACTTGGGAATCAGTCTAATAACACAGTGAGCTGTTAGAAAATGTGAGAACAGGTTGTAATTTGTAGTAATAAGAAGAAAAAGATTGTCCCACCACCAGGAGCAAAACAGTAACAATGCAGGGTTTCTGACAAGAATTGCAGAACTAGTATATGCTAAATAGTTGCAGGTCAAAGTTATTTTATGAGATAGCCAGATGATTGTCATTAAATATGGTAGTTCTCACATTGAAAGCTGTAGTGGATGGTGAGATATGGAGCCTGAAAGTCAAAAGTTTAAAACACTGTTACCCTTTTACTTGTCAGTGTAAAATATATTTATTGGATGCAACTTTAGAACACAAAAAAATGTAAATATGCAAAACGCTGCAATAAGTGGAACGGTCACTAACTTGGGTTGGGGGTAAAGCGGTGACCACAGGGGCAATATCTCTAACACTCTCAGAGTATAACGGAATTGCCTCAGCCACAGTCAGTTTTGTTGAACAGTTGAATTCTTCTACTTCTTTTAAAGCAAGTGAAAAATTTTGCTGAAATCTGGTCAATCTGTTTGCCATGGTAGCGGAATCTTCTCTCCTGCGGTAACGCTTTGCCTGCTCCACGTCATCCAAATACTTTTCAAAATTAAACTCTTCATCTGATGAGGCTGAAGACATGGGAGCAGTAGCACTGGCTGGACCCAATTCCTCTTGCTCTTGGCACTGCATTGAATTTATTGTACCAACTTATTATATATTTTGGGAGTCGGTCCATTTTAGAACGACTCTGACTCCACCAAAATGGGCACTGACTCCACAGCCCTGCAGGCAGGACAGACCGATAGACAGACAGGTAGATTCGTAATGATAGTTGACAGATGGTAGGCAGATAGAGCTGATAACTAAAGAAATAGAGAAGTAGATAGGAGATTCATAAAGGTAGTTGACAGATGCATAGTTGATAGGCAGATAGATATTCGTATTAGTTATATAGTAGCTAGTTAAATATGAGATGCATTCATAATATCTAGAGGTAGATAGATGATTGATAAATGGATAGATATGAGATAGATATATAGGAGATATATAGCTCTTCTCCTCTATCATATAACCCTATATTTGTCTGTTAGTTCTATTTCACAAGAGAAACAAGAAGAAAAGGGGCAGACAAGCACAGGATTACCCTGTGCGTATTAGCAATATAAACTGGGAGAGTACACAATACACAAGTATTCTTACTGCTCACCTGATGGAGTTGTACTGAATCGGTACAACTCAATGAATAACATAATATGTTGTTATAAATTCACAGCTGCCACCTTCTTCTCAAACGCTCCTGTCACTGGGATGGGAGATGAGATGGGATAAATCCCAAAATACAAAGAGGGTATTGGCACTGATAGATCTTCTCCATTTAAAAATGTTTTGATGCACTTGCAATAAGTTTAGTGTCAGTTTATTCCTGTACAAACAGTTATAAAATACGTAACTAAAACACCATTAAAAATCTCTAAAATCCAACGTATTTCCTGCACCTTCTCAGTGAATATCCAACACTTTCATTTTGGAAAAAATCAAGAATCTTCTTGGAAACAGCAGAAACAATGGGAAGATTTACTCAGTCCATTGCTAATAAATTATTTGTAGATCATCCAATTGTACCTAACTAAAATTCATGAAAACTGCTTCTATGAGGATCACCATGGCAGGGATAGGGTGATTAGGGGAGAAGTTAGGTATATGGGTCGATCACTTACTTCAGCCCTTGGTTAGACAGCTTCCTGGTTATATTCAGGATACTGCACATGTGGTTGTATCCTTTCAGGATGCTATTGTGGATGGCTTACCTGGGATGTTGTGGGTTGCTATCCCTGAATCTCTCATGACATGGCATTGATTAGGCTCATAGAACATGAACAGGTTTGGCAGATATTTCAATGATTTTTAGTGATGTCATTGGATTTTCTATTTCGTCACAATTATTTCATGTTTGATAAAACATTATTCCTACAAAAGCCTGGAGCTTCAAAGCACGATTCTACCCTTCATTAGCAAATATCTATTTGTCTATTTAGGGACAGAAATTCTTCTTTATTTTTATAAGTCCCTTTGCCTCCCATATCAGGTGTTATGTCAGTTACATTGACGACATACTGCTGATATAGGAAGATGCTGGGGGATTTACCCATTTCCTTTGTTGAATATATGGATAGCAATGGCTTGAATTTTAAGTTTACTTACACTGACAAATATTCTATTCATTTCCTGCATGTGGCTCTGATGAGAGATGCACAAATAGGTTTTTCTGATACTCTGTATCTGTAACCATGCTTGTTGATGTAGACAGCTACAAAACGTATTGGAAATGAAGCCAACTAGTCACATAAAATTAATACAAAGCTTATATAAAAAATAAATGTAGGGACTTATCAGTGATTGACGGACAGCAACCTGATGGAAGGATAAATGACACGATCCAAAAGGAAGACACCAAAAAATAGCCTTGCAACCAGCTTTGCCTAACCTTGTCCTTAGCACACAACTGCAAGACTGACATGGGGCAGAAGAGAAGCAACAGAGAACTAAAGACAAGCAACGCTCTAACTAGCTGGGAACAGAAAACTAATCAAAACTGGACTGAATGGTAGAAACAGAATGCAATAAACTTAGAAGAAACAAGATCTCAGCTAACAGTACACTCTGCACCAAGCTGTAAAGCTCAGCTTTATAGCGGGCTAGGAATTAACTGTTCACATGTGCTGCATGGTCTTCTGATAGTCCAGAGAGTTGTTTAAGCAACTGTCGCATCCGATCTAGAAAGTAGGAAAAGATGAAATGGCAGGTGGATTCCTGACAATTGTGACAATATCCTAAACTTATGTCCAGAAATTCTATTCTTCTGGCCTCGTCATGTCATCCTCCCCATGCTGTACCAAACATTCCAGTTGGGGAACAATTGCGTGGGAAAATGCAGCTGTTCACATAATGTGTTTTTTTCTTATTCAAATTATGGTCTTTAAATAGAGCCAAAGAGATGGTATCTAGAATCTCACAGGGCAACCTCTCTCGGGATCATATACAATCACATTCTCAAATACTTCATAAATAATAAATTTAAAACTTAGACAAATAACCACTTTTATCAGAAAACATTTGCCTCTTTCTGCGGTCCACGATAAGACATGTTCGATATTCCGGTCTGACATACGATTTGTGTCCAAAAGGCCTCCCAACATTGGTACCATACATTCCCCGAGCCTATTTCAAATGGAAAGTAATATATCTCCTTCATGGCTTACCCACACAGGTTTTTATCATTGTAGACATCATCGCTGTACAGCATGCAACTATTCAGCCAAAAGACAGTCTTTTACATCTATAACTAACAATGCACCATGCTGCTGCTTGGAGGTAGAAGGTGCTAGCATGGGGAGCCCATTATGTAGTAGCTGGTTAGTGGTTGACTGCGGTGGACGTGCAGTGACAGGAGGAGTAGTGTTGTGTTGAGCTGAGGAAGCTTGAGAGAAGCTGTGGTCTGTGAGAAACATTTGGAGAAGCAGAGACATCTGCAAACAGAGTGAATGCTGCTCAATGATGTGTGGAGGTGTGAACTGCTGGAGACAACTGTCTTTGTACATAGAAGGACTGTGGTGTCAATCAGGGAACACAGAGACCATACTTGAGTGTTGTGCAAGGGTTGAAGGTTGTGAGATATTTTGTAGTGTGTAGCACGCACTGGAAATTACTTGAATGGAAGGTGCTAGTTGAAGGGTTATACAGTCCCACAGAAATTAAGAAGGTAATCAACAGCACTTAAATATTTTAGATGCTTGAAAAAATGATTTTTTAATCTTATTAAATCAAAGGTGCTCCATGCAAGGACAACAAATGGTCTGTGTGACAAAAATTGATGTTTCAGTCGGTAAGACCTTAATCATAAGCGTCCCTAAAAAGGAAAAATAATTCTAATTTTACCAAAAGACCTCACAACATCCGTGATAAGTTGGTGAAAGCAGACATAGGAGCCTCCCGCACGTCAACCTCTCAAATGACCCTTCACACTGCAAGAAAAGGCACTTTTCCATGCTTACATTGCTCTAATGTCATCAAAGGTTCCTATGTTCTTCACCCTAGGACTGGTAAAAGATTTGAGATAAAAGGATTTTTCACCTGTGATAGCGCCTTTGTAGTATACATCATCAAATGTCCTTGCGGTCTTATGTGTGTAGGGGAGACCGAGCAACGCATAAAAGATCGGATATCAAATCCCAAGTCCACCATACGCTGCAATAAAACTTGGCTCCCAATTCCATACCATTTTACAGAAGTCAAACACAACATTTCACAAATTAAATTTCAGATCCTTGAACAGGTGCCCCTCCCCCAGAAGAGGGGTAATCATATCAAATTACTCAAGGAATGTGAGTCCTTTTGGATACACACACTGGACACACTGTCTCCTAAGGGTCTTAACAGAGAGTGTGATTATCTGTTTTCATAAATCAATTTTATAACCTTATTTTCTCTTTTTTCCACAGCTTCGTTAAACCAGGGAAAACGACAAGGTGAGATACGATCACAGAACACTCATATGCTTTTTTCTTGCACTTAGTGCCTATGTCTCCTATTCTTCTCCTTCTCTCCATATCATTTTGATATCACTACATATTTTTCATATCAGCTGTACATGTCAACTAATTTTTCTTCTCTTTACATTTTTTCCTCTTCATTTCGTTCATTACATTCCCTATACCATTCTTCTTTTCATATTAATCCCCTCCGCCCAACATACATCAATACAACCTCATTCTACAATTACATCCATATTTTCTATATATGTTTTTTCTCAGCTATTTCTCCACATTCCACTGTGTTTCTCTGTATATTCTAATTTATTCCTCTACAGTTATCAGTTCCCCTTCAGTTTCTCCCTTCAGACACGATCTTCGCGCCTGCATTGCTCTCTATGTATACACAGACGTGATTTTCGCGCCTGCGCAGTAACAACACATATTTACCCTATGTCTGGCGCCTGCGCAGCCACCGTACACTACTCTTTCCACGCATGCGCCGCAACTTGGTGCCGATACACAGATCCTATTTAGGAGGCTGGCGTCTTAGAGACAGCTAGCGCTCTTAATTCCTCTTGGCTACCGCCGCTTTTCATTACATTAACCTCTCCCTCTTCACAGTGGTGAGTATCACATGTCTTCACTTAACTATTTCCATTTAGGGTTTTATTTTAGGGCATAACAGGCTTATTTACTGGCATATTCATTTTATCATTAATATCTACCTGCATATATATTCTTTTTGGCTATGTTACCCTTCATGTTTTTGGATTCTATTAATGATAGTATGCTCGCATTCCATTGTTATGGTTTCCGTTTGCCATATGGCCATTGATTAGTCTACCATCCATTTATAACTTTTGATATGTATATATGCATATATTTGTTTATTTGTGTGTGTATATATTTATTATTACCTACGTGATTATAATATTGTATTATTGATGTATATATATTTTTTCTTTTTAGTGACGCTTATGATTAAGGTCTTACCAACCGAATTTTTGTCACACAAACAATTTGTTGTTCTTGTATGGAGCACCTTTGATTTAATAAGAATAAAAAATCATGTTTTCAAGCATCTAAAATATTTGAGTGCTGTTGATTACCTTCTTAATTTGTGAGAGCCCTGGTTGCAGGAGTTAATAATGTGAGTGTATTAGGAGCCTCTGACACATAGGGCGACATGTATGAAGATCGGCACGTCGGAGCGCCTGTTTTGCCAGATCGAACCTGAAAGCTACGCCTCATGTATGTCGGCGCCCGAGATGCGCCCATACATGCGGTGTAAAGCTCCCTGCGGCTTGCCAGTGTGTGAGGCGCAGAAGGGACTTAGGCGCAGGAGGGACTGCGCCTAACATGTATTCCGATTCGAGACAGGCTGGAAAACAGCGAGAAATCATTAAACATGTTAGAGAATAGCAAAAAGAGTTGTCTTTCAAATTAATTAATGAATAAATAGAAAAATAAAAGCTGTCTAAAAGCGATTAAATGTAGTGAAAAAGTGGATAATTTAAAATTAAAGTGAAAATATATAGGATCGCTCAAGAAATAAATCTCAGCTCTCAGCTCCGTGCGGCATGTACTATGAATAAAAAAAAAACATTTTTACTAGGTGTAAAACATTCTCTGAAAAAGAGCTCAAACCTTCTAAAAAATTACATAAATAAAATCACTAACAACAAATCAATAATGGCGCAACATCAGGAATTGGATATTGGAAATTGCCAGGAAATACAGTCATTCAAATTCTGAAAGCGCTTCTCATTGGTCGGCAAAAAACAACCAATCAGAATAGGAGCGACAGTGAACCATTCTAACCTATGGAGTAGTATTGCCCAATCAAATGAAAAGGAGGACATTCAAAACAAAAAAAAAGCAAGAAAAGAGCATGATTTTTAACCACCGAGTTTAACCCACCAATCATATTAGTGCATCTATTTTCAGTGTACAAGAAGGCGATAGAAAGGCGCCCTAAAAGTTATTCTGTCTTGGAATATTCTAACTGTGATTGTTGGGGGGAAGGGTCTCTCCTGCTTACCATCAGTGGTGAGCAAATTATCCATAGATTTCTGTGGGAAAAAAAATCAGACGAGCTGTTTGTGATTGGCTAAGTTAAAAGAGGCGTGGTTATTTGGGCCAATGGGAGAACGAGCGACAAATCTAGAATAAAACTGTACATGGCTCCTCCTTTAGTACAAGGCACACCTTGGCTATCCTTTATTCTCATAGGCACACCTTTAATTTAATTGACCGTTTAGGGTCCATGTGTTCCGGTCACTGACATCAGAATTTTTCCCCTGGTGCATCTTCGGCCACTTTTCTCCCGGGGGGGGGCAGGTCACTCCCTTTTCGCCTCTCGCATGTCAGCGGCAGAAGATTGAAACCTTGCCATGACATCCTCGGTGGGGATGATATTCCTGCAGGGGCTTTTTATCAATACATCCAGTTGTCTCATTTTTTTTGACAAAATTAAATCCAAATTGGACCTGAGCAGACTGCTGACAGACTTCAAGAGGCTTATTTTAGCATCTTCTAGCCCACGCCATGCTCTCTCTGTTGTATATAAGCTGCTACTCTCCGCTCCTTCATCCCAACGTCCGTCCTACTGTCGTAAATGGGAGAGTGAGTTGGGACTTTCCTTTTCTGATCTCCAATGTCGTAGATGCTTTCAATTGATCCACAAGGCTATGATAGCTTCTAAGTATCAAGAAACAGGTTACAAAGTTCTCTCCCGGTGGTACAGGGTGCCTGCTGTTTTGCATAAATGTTACCCGTTGGTATCGGATCGGTGTTGGAAATGTGGGAGCGGAGTGGGTACCATGACACATATTTGGTGGGGCTGTCTCCGGCTTAGAGGATTCTGGTCTGCAGTCATAACAGTGATCAAAGAAATAACAGGAATATCAATCCCTGATACCCCCAGAGGCCCTGCTGCTTTACATGTTTGTCATGCCTATAAATAGGTTCAAGAAATCCCTCCTCCGTTACTTGTTACAGGCGGCCAAGTCTATCATCCCGCGAAAGTGGAAATCTCCCATGCCCCCCTCGATAGAGGAATGGTATGCAGAGATTGATTCCATGCAAAGAATGGAGGAGCTGATTTCTCATAGTGCTGACCAATTGCTCATATGTCAGCGCACCTGGTTTTACTGGACCACTTTCAAGACCACTCAGTTATACTTCTCCATCTCTTGTTGAGGCCGCATTATCCCGTGACCTGCTTGGAAGGGTCTTGACTTGGGGTTCGTTCCCTGATTTAGAGGGCCTTGGGGGGGGGGGAACCACGTGAGGTGTGGCAGTGCCATTTTGTACCGGTTTCTGGATGTTGGACTGTTCTTGCACTCCCTCCTTTCATCCCTTACTCCCTTCCCTTCCCTTTTGTTGTCTGTATGGTCTTCGTGTCGTGTGATTGTATTATTTGTCTATGTGATAACAATTTCATTGTACCAGTTTTGGATTGGTGTTAAAACCTATTGCCAATTTTGGACCCTAAAGAGAAGTTTAATATTGCTTGTTTAGTTCTTATCTGACTGGTTTATGTGTCCCGGTTTTTTTTCACTTTATGGTAATTGTTTTACTGGTGCGGAAAATTGCACATATGTTTTTTTTCATGTTTTATTTGTCATATTTCACCTTTAATAAATTCTTTTTGAAAGTGAAAAAAAAAATGTACATGGCAGAAAAAAAAATGATAAGGACTCACAAAAATTGTGCGATTAAAAAATAATAAGGGGGTAACGAAATAAACTAATAAATTTTAATTCAATGAGTTCAAAATTTATTTGTTTATGTTCGTTAGCCCAAAGATCAAAAATTTGGGGCAACAAAAAAAGAAATAAAAATGAATTCTTGAATTAATATTTTTTGTTTTTTTTTCCGTACAAAACCAACCCACAAAACAGCGCTGAGGTCAGCCAGTGGCCAAAAGACAGGTGTGGGGTCACGGCGCAGCCCCGCAGCAGATGAGGTCGGCAGTGGCACAATGTTTTAGAGGTGGCAAAAAAAAGGAGTGGGGGACAGAGTGGGGCAATGCACAGTGTGGAGGTCACGGCAGCAGCCCAGCAGCAGATGGGTTAGGCAGTGGCACAATCAATTTGGGGTGCAAAAAAGGATAGGCCAAGGTGGGACAATGAACAGTGTGTAGGTACGGCAGCAGCAGCAGAGGTCAGCAGTGGGACAATGGGCACAGTGTGTAGGTCACGGCAGCAGCCCAGGCAGTAGGG
>JAODAL010014753.1:0-86320 GCA_025379985.1 Phyllomedusa bahiana | reverse complement strand
AAATCCCAAAAACCCCGCTTTCCAAACCCCCTGTGAAAATTTTCTGCCCTGCTCTGGCGTTTTTTAGAACATGTTGCAAAAGATGAGCAGTAAAAAAACGAGCAGAAAAAATTGCATGTCAATTCTTTGATCGCATCCACAAGACGGACCCGACAGGCGCAAGGCAAACACGCAGTGGCGATCTCTCATGTGAACGACGCTGCGTGTTCTTTGTTGCTGGCAGTGATAAAGTCACTGCTAATTGTTAGATGCGTCTCTGGGTCCGTCCTGTCGGTCCCCGAGACGCATCTAAAAAGCGGATGTTAATATGGAGGCAAAACTCCGTGTGAACAAGCCCTTACACATTACAACCACTGTTCAGTGGTCACATCCTTAGGCTATGTTCACACGGCTTAAACTGGGACGTATTTCGTCCCGTATATTACAGTAATCCACAGTTCTCATAGAGAACTATGGATTACGTCTCCTCTCCCTGCTCGGCGAATCCGCCACGGGGGGGAAATAAATGACATGTCATTTTCTAGCGGTGTATACGCGCCGCTGGTAATGAATGTCTATGGGCCGGCACCTTGCCGGCCCCCTGCACCCGCCCTCGTTCACATGGCATAATTGCGGGGCGTAATTATGCCCCGCAAATAAGCCATGGGAACATAGCCTTAGATACTGAGACAAGAAGAAATCTACAGCCTGAACTTGGATGAGCAGATGTTTTTTTTCTCACATTAGGTAAGGCAGTCATAAGGCGTTAATTTTAAGGGGTAAGAAGCAGTACACACTGTTAAGAAGGGGTTATCACTGTGACACATGGATGTGCCACGTTCCACAGGCCTTCTTTATGGCCCTCGTACATTCGCTCAGGATGAGATAAATGAACCTGGCGTTTTGCCCAACTAGAGCAGTATCAAAAATCTACATGGACACAGGCTTCTCATCCTAAAGAGAGATAAAAGTAACTCACTTCTTCGGGTCTGCTCAGCACATGTCCCTCAGGTCCGGTGATTCCTTGTTCTAAGATCCTCAGTTGTTCCTGGAATAAGAATGAAATTCATTTAAAACCACCTACACATATGCAGCAGAGCTAAATCTGGCATTTTCAGTCCTCTGAACAGCTACAGATAACATACTGTACTAGATTACCATTGTTGTGCCAAATGAAAAGCTTAGCTCTGGTATTTCTGTGTGCTGAAAGGGGTTTTCCAATTTCACTACTTGAAGGGGTTGTCTCACTACAAGGATTGCTGCTTTCTATATTAAAGATCTTGCAAAAACAAGTCACTTTGCAATATGTGTCCATTAACAGTTTCCTACCTATTCCTCCCTCTTGTATGGGCTGCATCAGCTCCTCAGGTCACCATAGCTACAGACCTGTCTGATCTCTCCTGATAGGCTGCCAGCACTGGTTGCTATAGATACAGACCTGGTGTCCTCCGCAGCTCGTCACTGCAGGCCAGTAGAAGTCAGTAATGCCAGTAAGTTCAAAATTGAAACTGAGACAACAAAACGGAGGCAAGATGAACTGATGTAGTGAGACAACCCCTTTAAGGTCTGACGCTAGGTCATCGCTACAAGCCAATCTCAGAGAATGGAGAGATGGCCGCACTTGGAAAGGTTCACTTCTATGGGAGTTCCAAATATAGCAGAGCAAGTGGTGAAGACTGTGCAAAAGCGGTCATCTCCCAATTCTCTGAGGCCAGCTTGTAGGAAGCTGTGAGCAGTCTTCAGACCAGACACAGCAAGCTGAGACAAGCCCTGTAAACACCCATGTCTTCCCAAAATGTTTTTGACAATGATAAGAACAGGGTCATATATCAATTTTATTTATATAGAAGTCACCTAAAAACTCTACTTAATCAGACAATGATAAATAGAAGTCAACTCAATGTTCTATGCAATAAGAGAATGATTTGCCATCTTGATCTCATTCCATTTTTATGTAAATTTGAAAGATAGTGTCAGCCATCGGAAGATATCCATCAACCTTCAATCTATAAAACAGCCTTGAAACTTGACTAGGGGTATAAGTATATAACAAAAGCTTATGGGAAAGAGCTGAACTCGCCAGCGCCATCTATTGGATTTTTTTAATCTTCAATTCACATGTGGCTCACTGAGCCTTGTAATGTAAAAAGGATTAATAGCATGCCAGTAAAGTTCGACTACAGACAGCTGCTACGGGGTGTTTGCTTCTTGTCAGTGCACAGTAAAGCTTACTGGCTGGGTGAGAGGCGAGTGTGGTTGAGAAGGGGTAATATATCTCAATAAGGAGAATAAGCACTGACATGGTGCACATTCTCCCCAGTGAGATACATTACCACTTCAAGGAATACTAGTCAAAATTTACTTGCAGGGTAACTACCCACAGGTGGCGCTAAAGAGACAGTTTTCTTCCTTCTGGAGGTATGCTAATTTGCATATTTTTTCCCCATAAAACATTGCCTGTAATACTCCATAAAGAGCTGAATCTCCACAATAAAAACAGTATTCCCCAGAGCAGATTCTATTTCCATAACAGAAAAGCCAGGCCAAAAAGTTTAGTGTTTTCATCAAAGGCTAGTGCCTTGGACACTGGTAATGGACAGCTTAATTACACCCATGGACATCCATTGGCTATCAATAGATGACCCAGTTCTCTCAATAGAAGCCTTGCTGGACACATAGTTTAAAGCCCAAAGTGCCCAAGTACCCTGGAGTGTTTGACCTCAGTAGCAGTGGGATCCCATTGAGTGATGTCACGTTTACTTGCACTTCTCTTTATCACCATTTGAGAGCACACTCACCTGTATTTGCTTAGACCTTCAGACTATGCACACTTAGGAATTTTTAGAACAACATTGAGTTGGCCATTTTCACTGTGCATAGCCTTACTTTTGTTTTATCACTTTGTATTCACTGTCCACATTTATCTGTCACTTAGATTGTACCAATGTCCCTCTTGGAGGTCCAGGGAGGTGTGTGGCCATGAGGTTCCTTTCCTTTCAGAGACTGCATTCTTATAACTTTTTATGCACTTTCTATGCATAGTGGGCACAAACTCAGGCCTTCAAATAATAATGGTGTAGTTTTAGGTGTCCTGTGCATTGTAATATTTTTGTGCTCCCTTTATCGGTTAGGACATAAAAAAAACATGAACCCCTATGTGTCATACTCTGTCATGGATGGGATAAATTTAACACATGCACAAAAAAAAAAAAGAGTGATCACAGTCACGGAGATTTCAAATGTCCTTAAACAGAAAAGAAGTCTTACCTCAGCTATAACATCTCCATTCTCGGCATGGACTTGTCCAATGGCTCCAATGTCCCGGATCACACTAAACACCTCATAGATCTGAAAATAAAGACAAACAATATGGTATAAAATAGCTACAATGTGAATCTGATTATAAGAGATTGAATGTTTTACATAAGTTGCTGTAAAATAAAAGCTTCATGTGGAAAACATTTTAAACCTAAGTCGTCATTTAGACCATATAATAAAATGTAATATAAAGTAACAATACGAGGGGCTGCTGATAAGTCTTTGGCTTTTTTTTTTTTGTTTCTACGGTAACGGTTACATCCCATGAAAGCCTTATGTGTGTAATATAGGTTTTCAAAATTTTGTGTTTGTAGCTTATGGCAACAGTGATCTAAGCAAGCAGGAAAACAAAATGGCGGAGTCTAAGGCGATATTCACAGCAAATGAGAGCAGAGGAGTGATGAAATTCTTGTTTCTGCAAGGAAAGTCCGCGAAGGAAAGTCATGGTGATACATCGCAGACATTGGGGGATCAATGCCCTTCATATTCTACAGTAAAGAATTGGGTTGCCTAATTTTAAATGGGCCACTTCAACACCAATGATGATGGACGACCGAGAGTGGTTGTTGTTCCGGAGATCGTCGATGTTGTGCACAAGCTCATACTGGAGAGTTGTCGAATTTCAGCTAAAAGAATAGCAGACATCATGGGGATTTCTTGTGAAAGTGTTTGTGTCATTATCCATGAACATTTGAACATGAAGAAGCTTCTGCAAAGTGGGTCCCCAAATGTTTGACAACAGATCAGAAAAGCTGCGAGTGAAAACTTCCCGGTCCATTTGTCAGCGTTTCCGGACTGATAAGAACTTCCTGGATCGACTGGTCACTATGGATGAGACCTGGATTTATTTGTATGACCCTGAAACCAAGAAGCAGTCAAAAAAGTGGAGGCACAGTGGTTCTCATCCAGAGAAGTTCAGGGTGCAAAAATCAGCCACTAAGGTGATGGCATCTGTGTTCTGGGATAAGGAGGGTGTGCTGCTAGTGGACTACCTTCAAAATGGTTCCACCATCAATGCAAGGTATTACGCTGAAGTTTTGGACCAATTGAAGGCAGCTCTGAAGGCCAAATGGTGTGGCAAGCTGTCCAAAGGAATCTTGTTCTTGCAAGACAATGTCTCCGCTCATACTGTACAAGCGATCACTGCAAAACTGGTGGAACTAGGCTCCAGCTGGTTGACCACCCACCTTATTCACCAGATCTAGCTCCCTCAAACTATCATCTGTTTCCAAACCTGAAGAAATACCTCAAGGTTACCAAATTTCACACCATTTCTGATGTCATGGCTGCTATGGATGACTGGTTTGGGGCACAACCGAAACCCTCTTTTGAAAGGGCTTACGAATTTGGAATACTAATATAAGAAGTGTGTTGACATCAGTGGAGAGTATGTGGAATAAATGTAAAGTTTCATTTTCCCATCTCGACTCTTTCTGGGTAAAGCCAAAGACTTATCAGCAGCCCCTCATACATCATAATAGAATAAACCAAATCATTCTAATTAGAATCATACAACTGCCTTGTATCTATGTAAATTTCCTGAGTACAGGTTATCGTTCTGCTACTACCATCTAAAGAATGATGGGAATTTTATTTTAGGCAATGTCCTCATATCAGCTTCAAAGTGAAACATATGGATAGCCCTAATTGTTTGTAATTCACTTACCGTCAAGGGACCCTACAAAGTGTTCATCTGCTGGGACCCCCAGCGATCATCTGTAATCTGTGTTAAAAGTAAGTTTTCAGTTTCCCTGCAGCGCCCCTATGGCAAAAGTAAGTATTACACAGTGTCTATTTAAATCAGAGGGCAGTGTGTATGTTGCAGGACAGGACATGACCTCCAAAGAGAGACATAATCTGTTTTTTTGTAGCTAATCTCACTAGAAGGTTAGACTCCTGAACCGCAGATCCCCTCAATGCCACAAAGATTTTTTTTTATTTTATTTTGTTTTCTCCCCACCATGAGGGCTTTAGTTTTTTTTACAGGACAAGATATACGTTTTAATGGTGCCATTGACCGTACCGTATAATGGGGGATGAAACCTGGAGTAAAAAAACCAAATTTTTGCGGGGGTTTTATTTTTTGGAGTTCCCTTTTCGGTATAAATGACAAGCTATGTGTATTACGCCGGTTGCTGCGCTTCCGGTCATATGAAATTTCAGTACTAGTTTTCGTATTTCGTACTAGTATTTAGCATTAACAGTTTAAAAAAAAATGTTAATATTTGCTCTGAAGAATCATTTTCTGTATCCAATAACTTTTAAGCTTTTCAATCTATGGACCTGAGTGTGGGCTCCTTTCTTTCAGGCCAAAGGGTGCTTTCACACAGTGCGTTTTTTGTGCGTTTTTTCAATGCGTTTCTTTGTGCAGGAAGGCACAGCAATTAATGCTGTACATTGCTGTACAAAAATCGCGGTAATTACCGCGATTTTACCACGAATTTAACGCGATTATTGCGCAGCAATGTACAGCATCAATTGCTGTGCCTTCCTGCACAAAAAAACGCATTGAAAAAACGCACCAAAAACGCACCGTGTGAAGACCCCAAATTTTTTATTAGAAGAATTAAAAAGATGGCTCTCCAACATCCTGTCTATAGCGCAGTATAATATACAGTAAGTAGTAACATTGTCTTCATTAGGCCCCCGGCTGCCATGACAATCACTCGGCAGACCGCAATCTAATTTTTTTGATGCGTTTTTTGTGCACGAAGACGCAGCAATTAATGCTGTACATTGCTGCACAAAAAATTTCGGGAAAAATCAAAATTTTTGCATTTTTTTTTTTTTTTTGCAGCATTGTACAGCATTAATTGCTGTGCCTTCCTGCACAAAAAAAGCATTAAAAAAATGCATCAAAAACGCACTGTGTGAAAGCACCCATAGCCCGTGTTCACACGGCTTATTCAAGCTGTAATTGCGAGCCGACCCCATAGACTTGCATTATCCACGGCGCGTATTGCGCCTGGATAATGTGCAGGTCACTTTCTCCCCGCCCGACGGCTTCGCCGAGCGGGGAGGAGCGACGGAATCCACTGTTCTCTATGAGAACGGTGGATTACCGTAATTACTGCGACGGATTGGAGCCGTCCTGCAGCGCAAATCCGGCGCGCAGTACGGCGCCAGTCCGCGGCCAAATAAGCCGTGTGAACGACCCCTTACTCCAGCCCAGGATGTTTTGATCACATTCCACCACCGTTTTAACTGTGCTCCAATGAAACTGCCTTTATTACCAGCAAGCTCCTTTCAGTTGTCTTAATTGTTTAGAAAGGTGTTTCAAGTAAATAATCAATGACTGTGTGTGAAGTCTTGTGGATACAAACACACTGATTGATTTCTCACTTTCCAAACAGTCTAGATAAGTGAAAAAAGCTGGTAATAAAGGCAAGTTTAAAGGGAACCTGTCACATAGATTATGCCCCCCTTGCTGAGGGCAGAACAAGCTAGTGTCAACCTCTGTTTCCAGCGCTGTGTCCCTTATTCTGTAAAATGCTGCAGTTTTCGTGTATTTAATTCTCAAATCTGCAGTTTTCAGCCAGAAGAGTCATTCGAAGAGTCCTTCAGAGAGTCAGTTTTTTTCAAACCCGGACCATCGGAGGCTAGCCCCGCCCACCTCAACTGACAAACCTATTACTTTGAATAGGTAGAAACATGTGAATAACTGTCATGGGGGAGTTTTAGCCTTTGATGGGTGGAGCTAAAACCTGCTCCATGAAATTAGATTTAAGGGGTAAAGCTCCTTTAAAACTGCGCATCTTACAGAGTAAGGCTATGTCACAACGGTTGTATTTGCAGGGCGTTTAATTAGCCCCGCAATTAGCCGTGTGACCCGGGGGGGGACTTGGGGCGGGGGACTGCAGCGGGGCCGGCAACTTCGCCGGGCCCCTTGACTTGAATTGCTAGCGGCCGCGGTATTTGCGGGTAGTAATCACATGTCAATTTTTCCCCCCTGCGGGTTCGCCGGGCGGGGAGAGGAGACGTAATCCATAGTTTCTCTATGAGAACTTGAATTACCGTAATGAAAGGGCCGTTTTCGGCCCGTAATTGGCGCACTTCGGCGCGGAATTACGGACCAAAATACGGACATTTTAAGCCGTGTGAACATGCCTTAAGGGATACAGCGCTGGGAACAGCAGGTCTGACACTAGCTTGTGCTGCCCTCAGCAAGGGGGGCACAAACTATGTGACAGGTTCCCTTTAATTGGAGCGAAGTTAAAACTGTACCAAAACTGCGCAGTGCAGGAAGGCACAGCAATTAATGCTGTACATTGCTACACAAAAATTGCGACAAAAATCATGCTAAAATCTTGATTTTTGCATTTTTTTAATACAGAAAATTTCTGTGCCTTCCTCCACAAAAAACGCATAAAAAAAACCGCATCAAAAACGCACCGTGTGAAAACACGCTAAGGGCATGTTCACACGCCGTTTTGTGTCCATGTGAACATACGCTTTTGGGATGCATCGAACAATTAGCAGTGTCTTTATGCATCGATGTTAACATGAGTGATCGCCGCTGCGCATTTGCATTGCGTCTGACGGGTCCATCTTTTGGATCCTCTTCAAGAAATGACATGTCATTTCTTGGAGCGGATCCGAAAATCGGATCGGACAGACGCAATGCAAGGAGTGATAATCTCACTGCTAATTGTTCGATGTGTGTCTGGGTCCGTTTAGACAGACCAAGATATGCATCCCAAAAGCGTATGTTCACATGGACACAAGATGCCGTGTGAACATACGCTAAGGGGCCGTTCACACGGCTTATTTTGGGCACGGATTCCAGCCATATTGCGCGCCGTACTGCGCTGCAATGCAGCTGGAATCCGTCCCAGCCATTACGGTAATCCACAGTTCTCATAGAGAACTGTGGATTCAGTCGCTCCTTCCCGCTCGGCGAATACACCGGACAAGGAGAAAGTGACATGCACATTATCCCGGGGGGATACGTGCCGTGGATAATGAATGTCTATGGGGCCAGGGAGCTGCGCCCCCGCCCACCCCTTATTCAAGCCGTAATTGCGGACGAAATCCATCCCGCAATTAAGGCTTGAATAAACCGCGTAAACTGGCCCTAAGGCTACGTCTACATCACAAAAAACCAAATACGAAAAACGTTCATATAACTTAGTTTTTTGTCCACTGCCTGTCGAAAGCAGCTGTAAAAACTTCAGGTTTTTTTTGAGCGTTTGTTGAAAAAACAGTTTTTCTGTGCAGTGGAGACACAGCCATAGACTCCTGTAATAAATTTTCTGCCCTTCTCAGTTGTTTTTTGCAACATGTTTCAAAAAACGACCAGCAGCAAAAACGAACAGAAAAAAAACACTGTGAAGACAACAGGATGTTTTTACTACAGGAGTCTATGGGATCTGTTTTCAGTAGTTTTTTTCAGCGTTTTTAGAAAACGAAAAGTGCTGAAAGAAAGGACGTTTTTCTGTGCAGTGGAGACAAAGCCTAAGGCTACTTTCACACAGTGCGTTTTTTATGCGTTTTTCCGATGCAATTTTTGTCCAGAAAAGCACAGCAATTAATGCTGTACATTGCGGCACAAAAAACGCATCCAAAAAACGCACTGTGTGAAAGCAGCCTTAGGCTTTCAAGAACTATGCATGTACAACAAGTGCTGGCTTCACCCTTAAATAAGGGCCCCCTGATTCCCACCTGTTTCTTCACAGAATGATTGACCTCACTCATTGAGCACCACACTGCTATTATTCTGAATACAGCTCTGGAAAAAATTAAGAGACTACTGCACAGCTTTCTAAAAATCAGCATCTCTACATGTCTGACGGCCATTTCATGCCAGTGTCAGTTGAATTCCAACCAAAGTCCACCTCATACTTAATGCGCTTCTGATGAGGTGATCACCTGAACCAAATCTTATTTAATGAAGGAAAGTATAAAAAACACTGCTGTGGTCTTCACAATCCTCTTGCAATAGGACAAGCTGGATGGCAAAACAAGTGCTAGGAATAGGCCAAAAGGAATTTGAATGAAAAAAATCATGGTTATTCCACCAAATATTGATTTCTGAACTCTTCCTGACTTAAAACATTAGTCTTATTGTTTCTAAATAAATATGACCTTGTTTTCTTTGCGTTATTTGAGGTCTGACCGCACTGCTGCTTCTTTTTTATTATTTTGAAGATTTATCATTTACTGTAAATAAATACAACATTTTTTGATTTGAATTTTGGAGACATGTTGTCAGTAGTTTATATAATAAAATGACCATGTACATTTTTTCTCCAAAATTTTACCACTGAAGAGAAAAATAAGGGAAACTGAAAATGTTGCAGTGGTCTCTTAATTTTTTCCAGAGCTGTACATTCCCTTTCAATAATTATTCAAATCCAGACTCAAAAACCTGCAGACCATGAATGTGGAGTCTGTTGGTTTTCTAAAAATCTACTGCACCAACTGGTAAAATGTCTGATGTGTGGTTACATAATTTATAACAAAAATAGTGATTAATCTGGTTAGTCGTATTGGACTGCTGCTATTATTCTGAACACAACTGTACATTTCTTTTGAACTTGCACATTGTTACTAGTGGAGTGCTGAGCCACAGTACTTCTTCAGAGCTGCAATACCGGCGCAGTCCACAACCGAGAGTGGCACTGTTTCAGGAAGAAGGCGCAGACCTGTTTTTCTGATCTCTCTAAGGACGGGTGATTAAACGTCAGTGATAAAGCAAAGAAAAGATTCCATAAACAAGTCAGAGAAGAGGCCGGCAGAGGTCGGCATCCAGACTGTGTCACAGGAATGCCGAATATGTGCTGCGCCTGTGAGGTGGCCAGGACTCTTGGCAGAAGGCAGCTCATTCTTATTCCACACCCAGACGCAGAAAGCTGACAGACGTACACAGTGGGGCCAGAGACACGACTCGTGCCTCCCTCGATGCTGCTGCACCACACCAAGAGTCCACGTTACCTGGGAGTCCGTGAGCTGGTACTGATCCTTGTAGGCCATGTACACCAGGAAAGAGTTGACACCTGTAGGAATAGGCGGCATAAGAGATTCAGCATTAATATACAATTATCCAGGAGGTGTTCATTTCCTAAAGAAAAAGGCCACATGAGTAAGGGGATGTTCACACGGCGTGTTGGATCCGTTTTCAGATGTGTGTTTGGATCCATATTTCGGACCCTAAACGGACCCAAACCCACATCTAACAATGTGCATTGTGATTACATTGCTTTCAATGTAAAACATGCAGCAGTGTTCACACGAGTGATCGCCAATGCGTGTCTCAGTGCGTCTTTCGGATCCGTTCTAAGAAATGTCGTGTCAATTCTTGGTCCGAAACACGCAGCAGGAGCCCTGTTTAAAACTATAGGGTGTGATCCTGCTGCAGCCAAAACGCATCCAAACGCGCATCTGCATGTTGGATACGTTTAGGATGAGATTTGGATGCGATTTATGCAGCGATTTGGATGTGGTTTTCGGATCCAAAACGCATTCAAAACGGATCCAACACACCGTGTGAACATACCCTAAGAGTTCAGTGATGCATTAAAGGAATTGTCCACCTCCACTTTTATAACATGCAGTACAGGGATGAGGCTCAAGTAAGACAATAATAATAATAAAAAATAATAATCCTCACCTCTGAGCTCACCCTCACTTCTCTGCCAGCCTTTTATTATCTTCTGGCTCCAGCCAAGTGAATTGCTGATTGGCTGCAGCAGTCACATGACACTGCTTGATCTCACCACTCGAAAGTCAAGGCTCCCGAACGGTGACTTCAGAGGCTGCAGTGGTGACAATTCATCCAGCCGGAGCCAGAAGACGACAGGACACGAGCGGAGAGGACCGGGAGGCGCATCACTGGAACAAACAGGAGCGCTTCTTGTTTTACCCCAGCCTCAGCACCATACTGCACATTACAAAAGGGGAGGTGGACAGCAACTTCAACTGGCAAATCGCTGGAGAAACTCTGTGATGACGTGGCCTGAGGACACAAACCAAGTCACAAGGAGTTGTCAGCAACGTCTTATACTTGCTCAGTTAAGGAGGACCTGTGAAGACCCCTAAAATTGGGAGCTGGCAGCATCTTCTAAAATCTACAGTCACAATTTTTTATATTATTTTTACATAGTAATACGTTGTAGTTAAACGAAACGCTTAGATGAATGGGTGATCCTCTATCCAGATTCCCTATATATCACAGGTCAGCATCTTCTCTGTATCTTACCCTACATTCACAGGTCACTTCTCTCCTCTATCATTATAACCTATTATATCACAGAGTCAGCTCCTCTCTGTATCTATAACCTACATATCACGAGCTCGCTCTTCTTCCTCTATTCATATAACCCCTATATATCAAGAGCTCAGCTTCTCTTCCTCTATCCATATAACTCTATATATCACAAAGCTCAGCTCCTCTCCTCTATCATATAACCTATATATTCCAGAGCTCTGGTTCTCTCCTCTATCATATAAAACCTATATATCACAGAGCTCAGTTCTCTCCTCTATCATATTACCCTATATATCAGAGCTCTTGTTCTCTCCTCTTATATATAACCCTATATATCACAGAGCTCGCTTCTCTCCTCTATCATATAACCCTATATATCACAGAGCTCAGCTCCTCTCCTCTATCATATAACCCTATATATCACAGAGCCCAGCTTCTCTCCACTATAATATAACACTAAATATCACACAGCACAGCATCTCTCCACTATCATATAACGCTATATATCACAGAGCTCAGCTTCTCTCCTCTATCATATAACTCTATATATCACACAGCTCAGCTCCTCTCCCTCTATCATATAACCCTATATATCACAGAGCTCAGCTTCTCTCCTGTATCATATAACCCTATATATCACAGAGCTCAGCTTCTCTCCTCTATCATATAACCCTATATATCACAGAGCTCAACTCCTCTCCTCTATCATATAACCCTATATATCACAGAGCTCAGCTTCTCTCCTCTATCATATAACCCTATATATCACAGAGCTCAGCTCCTCTATCATATAACCCTATATATCACAGAGCTCTGCTCCTCTCCTCTATCATATAACCCTATATATCACAGAGCTCAGCTACTCTCCTCTATCATATAACCCTATATATCACAGAGCTCAGCTCCTCTCCTCTATCATATAACCCTATATATCACAGAGCTCCGCTCCTCTCCTCTATCATATAACCCTATATATCACAGAGCTCAGCTTCTCTCCTCTATCATATAAACCTATATATCACAGAGCTCAGCTTCTCTCCCTCTATCATATAACCCTATATATCACAGAGCTCAGCTTCTCTCCCTCCATCATATAACCCTATATATCACAGAGCTCAGCTTCTCTCTATCATATAAACCTATGACCTCTCTCTTTCAAAGACAGCACCACTCTTGTCTAGAGGCTGAAGAGCTGTGATATCATTCTGTGTGTGCAGTGTAAGGCCGTGTCCACACGGCTTATTCCCGACGGATTTGTGAGCTGTATTGAGCTCACAAATCCGCCGTGAATAAGGGGCGGGACAGGGGCGGGGCCGGAGCGCGGCGGGGGCGCCGCTCCCGGCCCCATAGACAATGCATTGTTTACGGCGCGTCCGCGCCGTAAATAATGTGCATGTCACTTTCTCCCCCCGCGGCGGATTCGCCGAGCGGGGAGGAGCGACGGAATCCACTGTTCTCTATGAGAACAGTGGATTCCGTAATGACTCCGACGGATTGGCGCGGTACTGAAGCGCAAATCCGGCGCGCAGTACGGCGCCAATCCGCGGCAAAATAAGCCGTGTGAACGAGGCCTAAGGGGAAGGATGTTTGGAGAGCACAGCTCTGCAGCCTCATTCATGCTTCCTTTGTCTGCAGAGCCTTCAGCTTCAGGCTCCACAAGCTCCTTGCTGTGCCATAAACAGTTATACACACAGCCTGAACTGATGAAAGAAATGTGAGGAATGCACACTGCCCTCCCCCTCTCCCCTTCTGTTATCAGGCAGGAAGTAGAGCAGACTGTATAAGGCTGTGTTCTATGGGTGATGGGAACAGACTGTATAAAGCTGTGTTATATGGGGGGAGAACAGTGTATAAGGCTGTGTTATATGAGGGGAGAACAGTGTATAAGGCTGTGTTATATGAGGGGAGAGCAGTGTATATGGCTGTGTTATATGGGGGAGAGCAGTGTATAAGGCTGTGTTATATGAGGGGAGAATGAATCTAACTGTTAGAGACCGAGTAATTGCCCAGATATTTTACATAGAGCTGGGATAGAAGCATAGAGAAGCTGAGGCACTTAGTTTCACTTTCAATTTAAACAGCTCAGAGGGGAGTAAGAGAAGACTGCAGGCCAATCACAGCGCAGGGGGGCATTTCCCATCCATGGGTGTGTCTAAACAGGCTAAATGAAAGGTCAGTCAGCCAATCACAGAAAAGGTGGCGTGTCGCAACCAGCAGCTGCAGAAATAGCTATAGATGCACAAATTAGCTGAGATCTGCTATATTAAGTGATTTAGGTAATGCAAACCAATTGCAAAGGTGCTTATTTTTACTGTCCGCATCATTAGAGATATGATCTTTGTAGTGAGAAGACCTCTTTAAGGAACTACAAACTAGTCACATCACCTACAGTGCTATTACAGTGCCATCCATAAAGCATTACCAGTTAGAGGAACTATGGCAGAGCCCGTACAACTGTCCTATCAAAGATACTCGCAAAGTAGCTTCATCTCCATCAGTGCCCTTAAAGCAACACCGTGTCCAGTCAATAAAGTCCTCATAGTAGGCAGATCATCAACAGTAGTTTAAAATTAGGGCTAAGTAGCACCACCCTCAGCTGAGCCCTCATAGGATTACTTTACCAGCAGTGCTTTTACAGGAGCACTACTGTCAGTGGGTCCATCTCTAACTGTGCCCACATAGCAGCAGCCAATGTGCACACGTTCAGGACTCTATCAGGATTTAGCTGTGCATTTTGCACCTAAATAATGTCAGACATTTTGTAGTTAACACAAGTGAATTAGTTATTTTACACCTCATTCACATTCAGTAGAAAAAATCTGCAGAGGTAAAAATCCACAGCACAGTCAATAGATTTAATTCCACTGAAAAAAAACACAGAACAGCCCCAGTGATTACAATGTGGATCCACCAGCAACACCCACAACCGAGATTCAGGCTCTGGGCAATTAGTGTATGGAAGTAGTCAGCAATCAAGAGACGGGGAGTATTGCAGCTTTCAAAGCTTTATTGATCCCTCCGTGTCACATGAACAGTAGCCACTGTGTCATTGGGCAATAGCGCAATGCAGCAACTGTCGGGCCCTTCTTCAGGATGAGAGGAGGAATGTGTCCTTAATAGAAGTTGAGCAGGAAGTTGAACATACATCAAAAGGAACACAGTGGCATGCTCCTGATGACTGCGCCTCCTAGATGTCTCTAGTAACCACTGAGCAGTATGTTTAACCCCTTAGTGACGCAGCTACTTTCAGATTTTGGCTTTTTGTTTTTTCCTCATTGCCTTCCAAGAGCAATAACTTATTTTATTTATTTGTCTACCTAGACGTATGAGGGCTTGTTTTTTGCAGGACAAAACATACTTTTTCATGGTAAAATTGAATCTATCATATAATGTACTGTAAAAAGCAAAACAAAATTTGTGGCGTTGAAGGTTGAAAATAAACCAACAAAAGCAATTGCACCATTTTTGTGGGGGTTATGCTTTAAAGGAGTTCACTGTTTAATATAAATGACATGCTATCTCTATTCCAGGTCGGTACAATTCTGGCGATATGAAAACACATAGTTTTCAATGGGCCAGATGTATGAAATGAGCTGCACCATTTTTCTGGCAAGCTGACAAAAATAATGGTGTTGGCCATGTCCGACATATATACAAAAGACCTGGGCCAAAAACGAACGCTCCGTTTTTGCGCCACATTCATAAAATTAGATATGTTAATGAATGTTGCTCGACAGAATGTGTCACAAAAATAGTGAAATAATGCACTAGTCCACACCATTTTCAAACTGACGTGGTTCTGTGACCAAAGCACTTACAATGCGCCAAATATATGAAATGCCGTGCAATATTTTATACCTACGTACAAATGATACACTAACCTAATGAGACATATCACTGTCTAGTCTAACACAGTTTTAATACATCTGGCCTGTTATGTTTTACTATTTTCTGGCGTTGGGCATTTTTTTAATGCCATTCACTGTACAGGATAAATAACATGACAATGTGTTAGATCGGATTCTCACGGACGCTGTGATGCCAATTATGTTTATCCTTTACACTATTTTTTTACATGGCAAATGGGAAAAGAAGAGTGTTTTAATTAATATATATATATATATATATATATATATATATATATATATAGTGACAAGGCACAAGGCCTGGTCATCGAGGGCTGATATGTGTCACCGTAGTATAGGGCTGTGGTGAAGTAAGTCAGGTATATAGGTCTGGAACCTTAGGTTACAGACATGTTATTTATTTTAGCATCACTGCTTAGAGCAGTGGTATTCCAGGCCGGCTTTTACTGGAGCAGTCTTAGGCCTCGTTCACACGGCTTATTTGGGCGCTGATTTCAGCCGTACTGCGCGCCGGATTTGCGCTTCAATGCGGCTGAAATCCGTCTCAGTCATTACGGTAATCCACAGTTCTCATAGAGAACTATGGATTCCGTCTCTCCTCCCCGCTCGGCGAATCTGCCGCGGGGGGAGAAAGTGACATGCACATTATTTACGCCGTGTACGTGCCGTGAATAGTGAGTGTCTATGGGGCCGGCGAGCTGCCGGCCCCCCGCCCTTGCTGCATTGCTGCCGGCGAAATCCGTCCCCGCAATTACGCTGGCAATAAGCCGTGTGAACTTCGCCTTAAGAGTTCAGTGGGGTGACTGCTCCCACATATCCATCCCGGGTTTTCCCTGGCCTATAAAGCCAGGAAGTCAGGTCTTGGAGTTGGTGTGTGGGACTCCCAGCCTGGAGTTGAGAAGAGAGGCTCTGCTGTGTGGATCTCTGTCAGAGAAGCTGGATAAAAGCACCTTATGTGTTTGAGAGACTGTTAGGGCTTGTTCACACAGAGTTTTCACTCCGTATTACAAGCGCTTTGTAGATCCGTCTTGGGAACCGACGGAGCGGACCCAGAGACGGATCTAACAATTAGCAGTGACTTTATGACTGCTTGCTATGAGGAACACGCAGCGGTGTTCACATGAGAGATCGGCGCTGCGTGTTCCAATAGCGCAGCTCGGGTCTGTCTTGAAAAGAATTGACTTGCAATTCTTTGCAAGACGGAACAGAGCGGCGCTTTTGAAACGCGCAGCGGCGATCTCTCATGTGAACGTCGCTGCGTGTTCGTCATAGCAAGCAGTGATAGTCACTGCTAATTGTTAGATCCGTCTTGGGGTCCGCTCTGTCGGTCCTCATGATGGATCTACAAAGCGCTTGTAACACTGAGTGAAAACTCCAGGTCAACAAGCCCTTATGGTGAACTGAACCTGTTTCTGTTAACCCTTTTGAAGCCTGAAACAAGGTTATGTTTATGTTTGTTTACACCCTGCTGAAGACAAGCTATTTCTGTTTTAAGTTGAACTCTCCGGTGTCTGTGGTCCCTGTGACAGAGCTGACCCCCACACAATATACATACGTTGAAATATAATTATATATATATATATATATATATATAAATATAGACATTTACAACCTTTTTTTCTCCATTAACATTTAGTCACCAAAGGGGTCTTGAACAAGCGATTGCTTGATGGTTTGCACTATATACGGCAGTACTGATGTAGAGCAGAGTGCAATAAAAATAAGTGAACCCATACCATACCTTAATGCTGCTGGGTAATAAGGGGTTAAAGCCTATTAGGGACACATCCCTCCACCTTTATTAAGCCTGAAGAAGGGCGCTGGCCCAAAACTTTGCTTTATTGAACAATTACTAATTTAGGCCATGTTCACTCGGCTTAAAATGGGCCGTATTTCGGTCCGTAATTACTCGGGGAAGTGCGCAAATTACAGGCTGAAAACGTCCCAGTCATTACGGTAATCCACAGTTCTCATAGAGAACTGTGGATTACGTCTCCTCTCCCTGCTCGGCGAAGCCGTCGGGCGGGGAGATAATTCACATGTCACTTTCTAGCGGCGTATACGCGCCGCTAGCAGTGATTCTCTATGGGCCGGCGAAGTGCTCACTCCCCCGCTCCCACCCCGCCCCCGGCCACACGGCGTAACTGCGGGGCGTAATTACGCCCCGCAGTTAACCCGTGTGAACATAGCCTAACACAGTGGCTGTTGTTCTTGTGACGTGGATGGATCAATAAAGCTTTGAAAGCTGCAATACTCACATCTCTTGGAGTGCTGACTACTTCTATACACTGCTTGCCTAGCATTTGATGTTATCTGAGATGAAGCGTTCTAGTCTGGCACCCGTCTCCCCTTGAGAGTGCTCCCTGTACCTCATTTGGAAAAAATCAAGTTCTAGCCTTGAAATCCTGCCCTACTTACTCTGAAACAACCACCGCAGATTTGCGGACACATGTCATCATAGCTTCTAACTACCTACTTCAGGACTGATAAAGCCGGGGTCCCTGGATACCCGATGCAAAGCTGCAGGGTTTCCAGCTGTAACAAGTCCTAGCACAGCTACTGGGAGAAATCCTGCTCTCTTCCAGCCTTTACCATGAGGGCACCAATGTGTGATCACAGTACTGAGCACACACTAGAACTTACCGTGGTCCTTCACCAGAGCCTCCATTTCCTCCTGGACGCCCTTGTGCCACTCAGTGATGTCCACATGCAAGGAGTAGTCGCAGCAGGATTTGCTGTCTGCCCACTCTCGCCACTGATCAAAAGCGCTCACCAGGCTGGTCCCCGGCTCCGGCACCACATGGTCGACTATTGTCAAGGGACAGAAAAGAAAAAATGTTGAGGAACATTAGACATAGATTCTGCAAATGATCATCTTAAAGAGCAACACAGGAGCGCCAACCCTAACTTGAGATTCCCAGCACCGTCAGCCCTCTAGACAGGAAACCAGATACCATATCTGGTGCAAATGTTGTTGGGATTTGCCGCTGCAGATTTCCATGCACATCCACAGCATTGCATTACTTGGAGATATCAGTGCCGCAGTTTTTTGAACCCCATGAAAGTCAGTGGGAAAATATAGGAAACAAATACTTAGTCTTTCCCCAACAGAATTGACCGACAGCAGCTTAAAAAATCTGCAGTGCAGCGAGACTTTCAAGAAATCACTGTGATACTGTATGTCTGTCAATCCCTAGTGGTGTATGAGAAAGCATGTTCACCATTCAGAGACCAAGGATACCCTTGGAAGTGTAAGAACTGCCAGACTGGTGGTCACCCAGCTTTCCTAGAACCAGACAGAACTAAGAACCTGCTGAACTTACTGAAGGAGGAGAGTCAGAAGCATTTTACTGTTTTCAGTGTAAATGCTTTTCGTTTTTGTTGTGCGGTCACAGGGCTGACAAAATCGGAGTTGTTTCCTTGTTGGGAATTCGCTGAACATCCGATGCAGACTTTCTGGCTCCTATACTTTGCTTTGTCAGTGCAAAGAATTGACCTGTCGTCTTTGTCAGCGCTTACAGTACGTGCTGAAAATACTCAAGTAAAATTAGCATTAGTGTATCACAGCTTCAATTACATCAGACCTGCATAACACCACAGGAGGTGGGGTCCGGACTGCCTTGGTCCGCTCCTCTGCCCACCCAAGAATGCGCCCTGACCGCACAGGTACACTCCCAAACCAGGAAGTATGGTCCATTTTGGGGCAAGGTTTACACAGGTCATGCACCCACCGCGGGTCATATGTTGTGTAAAGAGGAGCGGCACGCAGCACAGGAGCACTGATGAGTGAAGACTGATAAAGCACTGGGTAGCCATCTCTTCACCCTGGTATATTGACCGAGTGAGGGTGTAGCACTCCAAAGAGGAATGTGGAGAGGTGGCCATGTGAGAGCGTGTGGTTATCTCCTTTGTAGTTCATGGGAGGACTAAGATGCTCGGCTGTTCCAGCAACTCACATAAACTACAATGGAGAAGGTGGCATGCATTGAAGGTGAACAAGGCAGAAGGTTACGCCTGGTCTCCAGATTCCTGAAAGTGGGACTGGCACTTATCTGACAATTACGGCAAATACTTTTGATATGCCCCAAGTGTCTCAGATAACAATAATATCCCTTTAAAACAGTCCTGTGACCTCTCCTGACAAAAAAGAAATCCTTGTGTTCCCTGTGAAGTAACAATCCTGGAGCCTCTTCTCGTACTATAACTCTTGTGTTGTGCTGTTCCTCTACTATTACTCCTGGAAATGTATTACTGAATATGTCAGCTGGGCGTTACCATTTATACCATTCAGGTCCCTGCACGCACTGACTCTCTCAGCACTGACTGGACAATGTCAGACTGGGACACATCCCCAATTGGTAAAACCCATCTGACAGAACGGTAATGAATTTCTAGGAGGAAAAACAGAAGAACGGAGTTATGTGATAAGATGCTTCAGAATGGTTACATACAGGGAACACAAGGACTTACAAACCAGATCTGTCAGGAAGTACTATAGCAGCCAGCAGATATGGTAAAACCGAAAATAGAGGCCTTCAGACTAGAAAAGATTGTGCATCCCTACATTAGAAAAAAGACTAATTTGCAAATTTCTGCGGAATCAGCCGACCGTCTAATGTGTATGGCGGCATCTTGACCCTGAGAGCAGATGTTGAAAGGAAATGAAGGATTTCAGCTTGCCCAAACCTATGTGTTCTAAGCAGATAAGCCCCTGCCAGAAGGTGTGTCAGCCGCTTAATCCCCCACCCTCCCTTGGAGATGGGCATATAGGGTGAAAAGATGCGGCTGCACATCTTGCCTGCCCCGCCGCCTAGGCATACTGTTTGCCATCTCTGGATGTTAACCAGCACCTTGATCACATAGGTTCTTTGGAGATTTTGTGAACACATCAGCATAAGCAGCATGTAAGGACTCTGCGCATCTTGAAGTTTTAGGTTCTGAAGATGTTGAGCTTCTCAGGTTCTACTGGAGTTACATTTTTTAGCCACAGACATAAATTTTTGCCCGTTTTTTAAAAACGTTATGCTTTCAGTGTGAATTTGGGCCAAGAACAGAAAGAATATACAACACATGGAAACCTCCATAGAAGCATAAATGCTTATTTGGAGGTTTCCATGTATTGTATAGCCCTTTTAGCAGATGGTATGCCAGCATAAATGCTTCTTTAGAGGTTTCCATGTATTGTATAGCCCTTTTAGCAGTTGGTGTGCCACTGGTATTGTAATGCGTATATATATATATATATATATATATATATATATATATATATTATATATATATATATATATATATATATATATATCTATATATATATATATATATATATATATATATATATATGCCACAGCCAAGCCAGTGGCACCCAGGTTCACATTGTGTTTTTCAGAAATGTTTTTTTGTGCAGAACTATACGTTGTATTTGGCATATATTGCTTTTAAACTATATAGGGAGGAATGGATGCCTCCATTTTGGTCTCTTGCACCCCGCCCACTTCCACAGGTTGTTATATCAGTGCAATATGCTTGCAGGGTTGGTGCTTTTTTTATTTTTCTCTCTGGATTATGGAGGTCGGTTGACCCTATGAGAAGTCTGAATTTGACTCTAGTGAGAGGTAAGAATACAGTAGGACCACCCGCCTTGAGATCCCGTTGTAAGCCGTGGGTGGCTTAAGCATTTTTTGATCAAAACGTGTGGACTAAGAATCTCAAAGTTTTTTCATGTATTGTAGATAGCATAAGAACAGAGAGAAGGCTCCGCAGTCGGGAAAAAGAAGTCCATTGTTTGACCCTTCCTCTCAGCTAAACTGACAGCTCTCTCCCTATTTGCACCAGGTGGTTTACCCTGAAACACCATAACGTTTCAGAGTAAAACACTCATGGTTGGGACCAAATAGCCTGCAGCTATTTCATGTTGCCCGTCATTTGGGCAGCATTAAGTAGTTGACAGGTTCCCTTTAAGAGATCAAACATGTCACAACTTCCCACTCACTGATCATAGTGGTGCCACCAGCCAAAGATGCTTTGGTCCCTTGGAAGAAGTCATCAGCAGACACCATCCCATTGCATGGTTTCTGGAAGCAGGTGTGGACATCAATGCCCCCTGGTATTACCATCCTGCCATGGGCTTCAATGGTCTTCACCCCACCGGGCACAATGAGATTTTCACCGATCTGCCTGTAAGAAAGACATAAAAATCTTAGAATCATAATGTAATGGATCAGGGAGATGATCTTTGGTCCTATCTACACCACGAGGATATAGGATACCATTGCTAGAGAAAATATGTAGGATTTCAGAAGCCATTTGTAAAGATCATGAACTGTACATTGTACCACAGTTTTTCATGTAGACAAAGAGCCAAAAGTTCTACAAACAACTAGTTACACTCATCCCCATAACATCTCCAAATTGTGAAATCAATAATCTGAGACCAATTCGGATACCTTTATGGCAGCCATTCAAACAACTGAGATTTGCTGCTGTGTACGAATGCTGGACCACCCCACCCACCATAAGGGTAGGTTCACACGGCGTGTTGAGTACGTGTGAATATACGTTTTTAGATACGTTTGGATCGGTCTGTCGGACCCCAAGCAGACCCAGACTCTTACAAATAGCAATGTAATTTACATTGCTTTTACTCTGAAACACACATTGGCATTCACACGAGTGATCGCTGATGCATGTCTCATTGCGTCTTTCGGATCCGTTCCAAGAATTGACATCAATTCTTGGTCCAAAAGACGCAGCAGGAGCCCTATAATAAACTATAGGGTGCGATCCTGCTGCATCCAAACATGCAGCTGCGTGTTTGGTACGTGTTGGATCCATTTAGGATCTGATCACCGCTGAGTTTTTGGATGCGACTTTCGGATCCAAAATCGGATCCAAAAACACCATGTGAACAGCCATTAAAGGGGTTTTGCCACGATGTAATGTTGACGTGGGATCCTCCAAAATGGGTATTTAATCACTTTTCTAATTATATGTGATTACAAAAATTGCAGCCTGAGAGAGCTACAGGCTGCCTTACCTGCCCTTAGTTACTTAAAAGCTTCTATTAGATACGACCTGACAAGAGCTGCTGAGAACACTTCTTATCTGATGAAAGGGAGCTGAAGAAGCTTTCAAGGCACCAGGTAGAAATATGCTGTCTTTTGTATACAGAATCCACTAGTTGTAATGTGATTATCTGAGTAGATCCCTGCTTTATCTGATGACAGAGAACATGAAGAAGCTTTCAAGCTGCTGTGAAGAAAAGGTGTTGTTGTTTGTATACAGAATCCACTAGTTGTAGTTTGATTATTTGAGTGAACATTTCACACGATCCCTTATGCAGCTCCGTGCACTGGCTGTGTCTCTCGCTCTCTTAGCTCAGTGTGGCTTGTTAACAATTGCTTATTAGCAGATAAGGCACGTTCTGGCAAAACCCCTTTAAGGGTATACATATATATATATATATATATATATATAATATAGCTTTTTGACGCTTTTTTGAGGAGGATTCAATGACGAATTCTTCCTAATAAAAACGACAAAAACATCTGTACAACGCCTCCCATTGATTTAGATGCAAAATCGGCAGCAGCGGCGTTCACATAACGCTGATTTTACTTGCTCATTTTATTGTAAGTGCCAACAAAGAACAGACATGTCAATTCTCTGTGCTGTTTTCTGTGCCACCCATTACAGGCTATAGGAGGCAGAAAATCTGCATTGGAATTACAGCGTGATTTCCAAGGAAACAACACTGATTCAGCACTGACATTTTCAGCCCTGAATTCCTTCCCGTGAACGTACCCCAAGGACAGAGGTATGCAACAAGCCACTCATCCTTGTCTCTTCACAGCACTCTTATTCACTAACAAACCATAGCCCACCACTGGAAGGGTTTTCTTTGGATGCGATATTGATTATTGTTTAATGAGTGAGGATCCAACGCTCCGGAATCACAGAAGGGTCTCAGAAGATGGTGGCAGCAAAGCACCATCCATATGCATCAAGCTGCGTCTGGTTCTACGACTAAGCCCACATAAGTGAACACTGCTGAGACGCAGGACTGGACACCGGGGCATGGACAGAGGTGCTGCCTCTCTGTGCTGCTGAGTCCCCCACTGATCCCAAATAAACGGCCTTTCCTGAAGACATAAAATCAGTGAAAACTCTTAAAAAGGAAGGAAGTCCATAGAATATGAAAGAGATGCAAACTATCCACCAATCAAAACAATACAACCAAGTGCCATGAATACCACTGATTATATTGGCAAATACACTGCTGTTCTGATTTTGCTTTATTTCAGAGCTAAAGCAGTTCTTATCTCCTGCTTGGTTACAAAAGCTTTTCTAGTTACTGACCACCTCTCCCTACTTTAGCAGTTACTGAGCCGGTAACGTCACCTCCTGCTGTGTCTCATAAGCAAAATGGAGCTTCACACTCTCTGATCTTATTTTTCTACGGAGAAAAAACGTTAACCTCCCAGAGTTACAGACTTGAGAGCAGCATTGTACCAACCTGCCAGGTCTGCAGAGCACATTTATGTGGAATTATGTAAAAAAACAAGAGTAACTTAGCAGCTAACATGTGTATGTTTCTCTCACTAGAAGCTTCCTCTCATGACTAAGAGTTTTGCTGAATCGCCTTCATAGCCAGACCCCCTGCTTAGACAGTGTAATTGTTTTCCCCAACCGTTCAAAGATGAGAGTAGAGACTAAAAGGCGCGCTCCTCCATACCCCATCACCCAGCATTCTAGACCTGATAAGACACAGCACGGAGTGTAACATCACAAGCCCAGCTGCCAGAGCAGTGAAGTGGTCGGTAACCTAGAAAATGTTCGTAACAAGCAAAATAGATAACCTGCTGTATCTTTATAATGAAGAAAAATCTGAAAAAAATTTATAACATTTAAGAACGTTTATTTATCTTTCCTTACATGTTTAAAAATGATCAATGAAATAGGAGTCTCCCTTTAAGGCCCCGTCCCCACGGCACAGGACAAATACCAGTTGGTTTATCCAACCGGTATTTGTCCGGTTTGTGTGCCCTGCATATTGCCGCGTGGGGATGGCTTTTCTCCACAATTAGCGGAGAAAAGCCCTCCTCCTTCACATAGACATATTCATCTTCCGTCCGAAAACTGGACGGAAGAATGAACATGTTCTATGTTTTTCGGACCGCTGCGTGGTTTTTCCGTAGAGGTGCATTATAAAGTTTGTCAGCCGGTTTACAGATGGTTTTCAAAACGGAAAACCGTCTGAAAAAACGGCTGCAAACCCGGGCCGTGGGGACAAGCCCTAAGGGATCTGCGGCTAATGTCTTGATGCCAGATAGTACAAGACACCTTCAAGGGTCTTGTGGAGTCCACAGCTGTTGTGGTGTCACAAAGGGACTCTATAAGATACAGTAATCCTTCACGTTATAATGGCCTCTGGATACAGAATTTTCACCATACAAAGGTCTTTCCTGGGACATTGTATCATGAAACCCGACTCACCATACAATGTCCCAGACACTGTGGCAGATGTGGTTGATGGAAGATCCAACCAATTATCATGAAATTTTACTTGTAAATCCATTATATTAGTGCGGTGCATGCAGTGTTTTGCAGTCTAGTAGCGCCTCTCTACAGTACAGTGCTGTACTACATGTCCTGTACTGCTCTTACATGGATTAGTGAGGTGCATGCAGTAATTTGGGGTCAAGTAGCGCCTCTCTACAGTACAATGTGGTACTGCTCTTACATGTGCCAGGATGAGCGGCTCTTTTGAGTACCGGTTAGGGCCTCATTTGCTTTTTTCGGGTACATTGTATATGAAGTACATGACTCAAAGAAGCTCCTGTCCTCATCATAGAATTTGATTTCCAGCTTCCAGCAGCTCTTTCTGATGTTATATGGGAGGACACACTTTATCTGGATTAGTAACTGCTTCACTTTCATTTTGCATTATGTTGGTGACAATTTGAGGCTTTAGAACCAATTACCAGTTTTCCATAGAGTTATGGCTTCAACATACAATGGTCACCCAGGAAGCAATTAATATTGTATGTTGAGGCCTGCGGTATCAGGTTTGAATGCTATATCTGCCTGCTGTACACTGTCTATATTTTCTGATCGTCTACTGTAGAGGGCTTGCCTGGGTGCCCTGCAATATTTTCAGATCTGTAACTGACAAAATATAAGAAATAGCGGTTTATGTGATTCCCAGCACTTTATCTAGATGAGGCATGCTTTACTCTGGCATGACACTGATTTGATCTTGTACTTATAGGGACACCTTAAAGTCCCCCAACATCTTTCATTAGGGAGAACAAGTATCCGACAGACTGGATCTTTAGGCTAAGTTCACACGGCGTGATTGAGGGGCGTACAGTACGCCCTGCAATTACATCAGGTGTTTGGGAGTCGCGCTGATCGGCGCGTACCCCTGCGACGGTCATTACTCATGGCGCCTAATCGCTGCAAATAAGTGACATGTCACTTATCTCCCCGGGCGTACAATACGATCATATTGTACGCCCAGGGAGAGGAGGTGTAATAATCCATAGTTCTCTATGAGAACTGTGGATTACCGTAATTTTGGAGCGGATCTCGCCTGTATTAGAGCACAAACATGACGCAAAATGCGCGCCGAAATTACCCCGTGTGAACATACCCTTACCTTTCCAATCCCAGTGACTGCCCAGGACACCCCTGTCCCCTCCACTGACACAGCATTCAGCAATCTCCTATCTATGCTCTAGATCTGGTCATGACCGGAGAGCTTGGCTTTCCCAGGCAGTCGCCATTATACTTACTTAATAAGCCCATCCTCCATGTAAATGTCAGCATGGAATGACTGGTCATCATTGACGATTTTACCACCTTTTATAAGGAGTCGGTCGCTCTGAAAGAAAAGACAAAGAAAGTTGTGAATTTTTCATCATTTTTACAATGGTCAGTATACATCCAGCCCATACATCTGTATCCTATGTGCAAATAAGGCTACAGGTAAATGCAAGCAGCTGATGGCTTCTAGGAAAACAGAAGATTCCAAAAGAGCTCATATTAACCTATTTAAAGGAACACTTCAGGTAAAACTAATTGTGTTATATTGAGTGCGGGGAAGAGGCACAGGACATAGGACCTTAGAACATAGAAGAGAGATAACTGTACGTAACCTATAGGCAGCCAGTTCCTAAACTTCCAGGGTGTAAAAATCACCAAATTTTCTTAAACTGTGGAAGTCCTGGTTCACATCTGCATCATTATTCCCATTTGTCTGTTATGTCATAGAAACAGAAAAACTAAGAGTAGCAATGCTGGATCCGCTTTGATGGACAGCAATGGCTGCTGACTGACCCTGCTGAATAGAATAAGGTCATGGTGTCAATCATCAGAACAGAAAGAATAGCCCTGCACGCTTGTCATTTTTGATGGAGTGGTGGAGGCCTCATGTGAACTGAGCCTTACTCATCTAATAAACGGAGGGCAAAGCCATGCTCTGTGGATCCCTAGCCTGAAGCATAAAGGGGTGTCCCTACCAGGCACTTGGATGGAAAATCTGTAAGATATGTCATTAAGATGCAATGAGTGCAGGTTCCCCCTATGGGAACGGATAAGTCTTAGTCCAGAATAGAGAGTTGGTCGCGCTCGTGCAGAACTCTCCATTCAGTTCTATGGCAGTTCTGAATACAGCAGAACACCGCGCTCACCTGAACTGGGAACTCCCATAGCACAGAAGGGAAAGCTGTGTGCAAGCGCGAGCGTCTCTCCATACTGAGCGGAGACTGTCAGGGGCCTGTTCCTGAGGTAGAGGTGGAACCTGCACCTATCAGACTTTGATGGCGTTTTCTAGTGATAGGCCACCAAAGTCTGTGGTGGGGACCCCCCTTTAAACCTACACCCACCTTTACAACCAAATATTTCTCATTGTTTCACTTCACATAAAAGCAAAAATGAAGCAATTCTGCATCATGTCCAAATCAGAAATGTCCGATCTTTTAGGGCTTGTTCACACGACGTTTTTTGTGATCCATTTCTGGATCCGCTTTTCGCAAGCAAAACGGATCCAAAAAACGTATCTAACAACGTGCACTTTGATTTACATTGCTTTCAATGTAAAAAGCTCATGGCCGTTCAGACGAGTGATCGCCGATGCGCTTTTACTTGCTTCTTTGCGATCCGCTTTTTGGATCCATTTTAAGAGTTGACATGTCATTTCTACATGCGTTATATACATTATTTTATTATATTATTAATTGTTAAGTATGTATTAATTATAAATAATTAATTCATTAATTATTACTAATTAGTAATAATTGATAATAATAATTATTAATAATAATTATAATCACTCATTAATAATCATTAATAAATTATTAATTATTTTGTATTAATAATAATTAAGTAATAATTATTAGTAATTAATAGATAATTAATAAGTAATTATTAATAACTAACAATTATTATTAATTATTAATAATATTGATTAATATTTATTTAGCGTTAGGGGTAGGGTTAGGTTAGGGGTAGGTTAAATCATTAATTGTAAATTAATAATTATCAAAAGGGTGTATTTGGCCATGGAATAGGTTAAATTAATAGATAATTGATTTGAAAGAAAAGACATTGAAAAATGGATCCACAAAACGCATCCAAAAAAGCATCAGCCGATACGTTTTTTAGATGCAGTTTGGATGCAGTTTTCTTCTGGTAAAAACCGGATCCAAAACGTCGTGTGAACAAGCTCTTAGTCTCTAGAGCTCCTAAGCACACAATGCCTCTCACTGGCAACATGCATACACTTTCTAGCCACATCCTGCGATGGATTGATAGAGAGAGAGAGAGAGAGAAAGAGATAGATATGAGATAGATATGAGATAGATAGATAGATAGATAGATAGATAGATAGATAGATAAAAATGGAAAAAGAGTCAGAAAGAGATAGAGAAATATATAGAAAGATAGACAGGTAAATAGCTACAAGACAGACAGATAGATAGATAGATAGATAGATAGATAGATAGATAGATAGATAGATAGATAAAAATGAAAAAAGAGTCAGAAAGAGATAGAGAAATATATAGAAAGATAGACAGGTAAATAGCTACAAGACAGACAGACAGACAGATAGAAGATGGATAGACAGACGGACAGAAAGATGGATAGATAGATAAAGAGCAGCATTCCTTTGTCAGTGTATTCAGATAATCTTTACTCTGCAAAATGCAATAGAAAATATCTGAAGAGAAGAAGAAGTGGCGTGCGCTGCTGGCGTGACACATTGCAGCCCTTCTTCCATCCAGAGTGACCACACATCAGGGTAGGCACAGATGCCAGGGTGTGGGCTTCCTGCTGCAGTAGCTGTGCCAGGCACGCAGAGGAGGCCACTGGGTGCCAGCTCTTCACAGGAAACACTAGTGTGAGTCACATGGAGGACACAAACCCAATGTCTGGTAACCAGTGGAAACCGACATACAAACAGAAGAATGCGGCAGCGGCCTGCTCCTCCAGACCCAGCGCTGCTTCCTGTGTGTCTGCCATGCAGATGAGGCTGCTGCACTATGTGGACAGCGGCAGAGACAGGCCGGAGTCCTGCAGCACATGTCACCCCTCTTCTGCTGGGTGGCATTACTACTGCTCACTGGATGCAGTGCAGCTCTAATCACACTGCTGGCAAACATCACATAGCTAGGGAGGGAGTGTCAGTGCTTAGTGACCACAAGGATGGGAGTTACTGCTGCGACCAAGAGACTGTAATGATCAGCGTCCAATGAAGATGTGCGTCTGGTAAATGAATCATCACCACGGCGGCGCAGAGGAAGGATGTGACCCCTGTCAGCTCATCAGGGGGTTCCTGACAGCAGCCATCATTAGGGCAGGGTCACAGGGGTCACATTTTCTGCAGATTATTTTTAAAGATGACCTGCAGGGAAATCCACAAAACAAGTACAGTGCTTACAAATCTGTGCACAACCTGGAACAGAATTAATATGATGTGAATTTTAAAATTTGAATGTCAAATACAGTGGAGAAATATTCTGTAATATGTAGATAACATTTTGTAAAATCTCATCCGCTTCCCTTGTGCTCTGATCTACCGCAGATTTCACATGCACAAATTGGTCAGATCTGAAAAATGACATCGCTTTGTGATCGCGGAGGACTGATCTATAGGACCATCAGCAATGCTGAGAATTAAAGGGGTTGTCTCACTACAAGGATTGCTGCTTTTTATCTTAAAGATCTTGCAAAAACAAATCACTTTGCAATATATGTCCATTAACAGTGTCCTACCTATTCCCAGATATCCCCTCTTGTATGGGCTGCATCAGCTCCTCAGGTCGCTATAACTACAGACCTGTTTGATCTATCCTGATAGGCTGCCAGCACTGGTTGCTATAGCTACAGACCTGTTTGATCTATCCTGATAGGCTGCCAGCACTGGTTGCTATAGCTACAGACCCGGCTTCTACTGCAGCCTAGTAGAAGCCAGTAAACACGCCCCTGAATTCAAAGTGAAACCAAGAAAATAGGACTGAGGTGAGATGAATCAATGTAGTGAGACAACCCCTTTAAGGATTACATATGAGCGGAGGAGCACACCCCTAGTTGTCACTCAAAAAAAGAAAACTGAATGAAAACTTGACAGATGGGAACAACTCCAGAGAGAATGTGCTCTTTAAATATTCAGAGGTTTTAATGAGTGAGAGCGGTTCCTGCCCCGCAGATGCTCGGAGTTCTCCAATGAGCACGGTCATTCTGCCAGCGTTCAGGACATTGGCTCACACAGATCACATGAGATCAGTGGCAGAGAAATTTCACTTGTACCAAGAGCTGAGTAAGATATTGTAAGGGACACCTCTGACACAGCCACACGGCCCTCTGCAATACCAGAAGGAAAGAATACATGTGCACAGGACAATATTACTATGCCATACATTACACATTGAGCACCATTACTTCCGCACCACCTGATGGCACTATAGCCATGACACAGAGCCTCAATATAGGCTTTACCATTAGATAACTATTACTATAGGGCATATAACAAGACATTATGGGAAAGGGGCTGAGAAGCCCACAGCGCCCTCTGTTGGATGTAACAAATCCTCAATTTGCTTTTGACCTACTAGGTCTTGAGAAAGCAAAAAGGATTTTAGCCAAGCCAGTATCTCTCATCTGCAGACAACGCTGTTTCGGGATTTTTGTCCCTCATCAGTGCAGAGCAGAGCGATACTAGCTGGCTGTGTGGGAGGCATCGAGTGGCTCAGAAAGGGGAAAAATCTCTCCTTAAGGAGAGCACCGAACGAACGGCTTGTAGAGTTTTGTTATGCCTTTTCGCACTCTACTAAGCATCTGCATATCACAAGGCATTATGGGAAAGGGGCTGGGAAGCCCACAGCGATGCTGGCTTGGCTAAAATCCTCTTTGCTTTCTCAAGACCTAGTAGGTCAAAAGCAAATTGAGGATTTGTTACATCCAACGGAGGGTGCTGTGGGCTTCTCAGCCCTTTTCCCATAATGCCTTGTGATATGCAAATGCTTAGTAGAGTGCGAAAAGGCAAAACAAATCTCTACACGCCGTTCGTTCGGTGCTCTCCTTAAGGAGAGATTTTCCCCTTCCTATAGGGCATATACAAATAGAGGTGAGTCCCCTGCTCAGGGACAGAAAGCTGACTCTGAATGGTCACCATGTGATCCCATAACCTGTTTACCCGAAGATAAGACATCCGCCGAAAATAAGACCTAGTGCATTTTTTGATGCAATTCAGAGTTTGGCTGCTTATGCTGATGTTTGTGATAAAATCACTTCAATATACTAATATATGTTGATTTTTTTGTTCAACAATACAGATGAATTCCTGTTCATGGAGGAATAAGACATCCCCCAAAAATAAGCCTTCGCTCGTCTTTAGGAGCAAAAATTACTATAAGACACTGTCTTATTTTCGGGGACTCGGGGTATGTCGCATGGCATGGTTTGCTGCAAGAGACATCCCTGATGAGCCATGATTGTTGCACAGTTAGGATATGTCTACATAGGTGCACCTACAAGGCATTGGTTTTAGTCGGATTTTGACACAGATTTTAGATTTGAAAACCGACTGCAAACCATCCTCATAGATCTCAATAGTAAATCCGAGCTGTAGTCTAAAAGCTCGGATTTTCTGAGGTCGGATTTCAAATCCGAAAACCACATCAAAAAGAATTCTTCCACCGGATTTCCAACAAAAAATGTACAATGCCAATAGGCCGAATCTGAAAACCAAGCGCAAAATCCGCACCAAAGCCAAAATGCCGTCGAATTCCACTAGGATTTTACCATTGCCGTGTGGACAAAGCCTTACATATAAAACCCAGCAACACCAAAGTGGTCCCAATGCTAAAGAGCAGAAGGAGTCAAGCTAAAGACCCATTGGCCAAATCTAGCTGTCCACATTGTTTTATTAGGCCCACAAGAGCTTATACCCAACAAACAGGGATGGACGGGTTCTGTAGACATAATGACTGGCTCTCCACTTTCCTCAGAGGACACAGCCAATGATTGGCAGACGCGCTGGCACCCGCATAGGGAGTGGGTGCCACCTTCAAAGCGCACCTTCACACCATTCTGTTTAGTAACTTAAAGGTGGTAGCACAGTTGACAGCCCTACCCAGGAACCCTAACTACTCACCACAGACCTGCAACTTCCCTTTAAGGGAAACCATAATGCTAATGTTGCCCTCGTGGAAAATTAGTTTGACACCCCCACCATAGCTGCACACAGACCCACTAAAAGAGGGAAAGGTAACTGAAGACTTTTCATATTGATTTGCTTTGTTTGTTTTTGCAAGAGGAGATAAGAGAGATTTTATCTGCTCTGAGTGCACACAGGTCAGCACCTGAGAGCAGGGAGTGATGTCACTACAGGTCGGACGGCCGACAACTTGAGAACAAATTATTTACATTGAGCTCTGAAGCTCTCTGCTCCATAGATACAATCTCCTGCACTCATGTCAGTGCAATTAGAAGAGCTGGGAATAAGGAGCTGATATGCTAATTACTGCCATAGAACCACCCACAGCCTAACCAGGAACAGACAGGATGCATGAATGTAAAATTGCTTGTGGCTCTGAAGATAACCCCCTTAAATAGGACCTGTGACATCTCCTGGATACGTCTGTTCTAGCAAATCCTTGGGTTCCCTGTGAAATACCAATTCTGGAGCCTCTTCTCTTATAGCTCTGTGTTGTGCTGTTCCTCTGTTACTCCTCCTAGAAATGCATCACTGAATCAGTCAGCTGGGTGTCACCCATTCCAGTTTTAAGAGGGGTGTGTCCCTGCATACACTGACTCTGCCAACACCGATTGGACACTGTCAAACTGTGCAGGGACACACCTCCCAATTGGTTACGCCCAGCTGACAGATTGGTAATACATTTCTGTGAAGAAAAACACGGGACCACACAAATGAGAGATCGATCTTAGAAAAGATGCTCCAGAATTGTTATTTCATGGGAAATACTAGTATGTGTTAAAAAAGATGTCAGAAACAGCCTCAAGCCCTCTTGTGTTAATTTATAACTACCATGGAGCTTCCACTAAAGAGGCCCCACCAACCACTAAGTGTCATTCACTGAAAATCATCAAAAAAGTAGCATTTGTACAGGTGACACATTAAGGATATAGGTCATACCTCTCCTCTATGCTTTACACTGCAGCTCTGCTTCCTCTCAATGGTTCCTGTGTATCTGCACACGCCCACAGCACCTTCATCATGATCCAGTGCTTGGAAAGCAGATGTCCACTGCAGCCCTGATAGATTGGTAGCTATAAGGTCGGTCTACACGTTGCAGACTTTATTCCCTGCGGATTTCACCGTACTCTCTAGAAGCTTTATTATGGAAAGTGTTGTACCCTCTATAACTATAGCAACCAGCGCTGCCAAGCTTCTCCGAGGATCTGAGACGTCTTACGACCCACGGGAAATCATATTCATGTACTAGGCAACTGCTAAAGATGAAAGCTTCTCCGCACAGCACATACAGATGCAGGAGACGGCCTGGAGACCTATTTACTTCATGCCTGGAGTAAAGGGGGCTCCTGTAATTGATTAGTGGTCGAGAAGCATATATGTATATACCACCTGGGTACGGAGGGCATTCATGAAAATTGGGGCATAAATAACGATACAGAAACAGCCAGCATTCTGTTTGCATCTGTTGTTGCTATGGAGGCTGGGAGGGTGCACTTACTTTTGCACACACTACAGTTATGTATTAAAGGGGTTGTCTCACTACAAGGATTGCTTTTTATGTTAAAGATCTTGCAAAAACAAGTGACTTTGCAATATGTGTCCATTAACAGTGTCTTACCTACTCCTAGATATCCCCTCTTGTAGGGGCTGCAGCAAGCTCCTCAGGTCGCTATAGCTACAGACCTGCTCCTGATAGGCTGCCAGCACTGGTTGCTATAGCTACAGACCTGGTTTCTACTGCAGTCTAGTAGAAACCAGTAAACACGCCCCTGAATTCAAAGTGAAACCAAGAAACCAGGACTGAGGTAAGATGAATCGACGTAGTGAGACAACCCCTTTAATGGCTTGTCATTCACGAAAGAGCCACCGTTACATCTCCTGATATGGCTCAATTCACATCTTCACCAATGGTTACTCCCAGAGCCTTCATTTCAGATTCTTACAGATAAAAAGAGTAGGCTGCACTCGAAAATTATTTCAAAATTTTATTGCTTCATTTATTGACAACATAATTATCCGTACGACTTCAACTACACGGCGAAATGCATGCCGAAATTACGCTGTGTGAACATACCCTAACAATCCTGGAGCCTCTTCTCTTATAACTCTGGGTTGTGCTGTTCTTCTGTTATTCCTCCTAGAAATGTATCACTGAATCTGTCAACTGGGCATTACCAGGTGTGGACGTGTCCCTGCACAGTCTGACATTGCCCAATCAATGCTGACAGTGTGTGGATACGCCCCTCCGAAAACTAGAATAGTAACGCCCATCTGACAGATTCAGTAATACATTTCTAGGAGGAATAACAGAGGAACAGCAGAACCCAGAGATATAAGAGAAGAGGCTGCAGAACTGGTATATCACAGGGAACACAAGGATTTACTAAACCAGACATATCAGGAGATGTCACAGGTCGCCTTCAAATATATGGCAGACAAGGGGCATTACCCACAGAGGCACCCACTGAATCCACTGTCCAGGTGAACTGGGCATCTATTGATTGATTGATGCTCATAGACACTGTGCCACCCAGACATGACAGGACAGGGACACACTACAGAGCCCCGGAGTCTGTATGGTGGATACTATGGGTCTTCTACAGACAGCACCATTTACAGTGCAACTATCTTGAAGAAGTAGCCCTATAAATATGGAGTAGAGGATCTCCACTTTATACAATTCTTATATGTTAGAGAGATCCTCTAAATATTAGCTGATCACATAGTCCCGCCAGGAGTGACATTCCTGAGGGGAAACTGGCAGCAAGTGAGGACGGGGCCGGACATGGGGGCGCAGCCCATAATGGGAGGCCCCACATGACCCGGAGCGCCGTCCGGAGCGTGGGGTGAGGGGGGGGGGAGCTAGACGAGCGTCGCTAAGGGGAGGGGCCGGCATATAAAAGCCGAGCCCCGGGCGACGTGCGCATCACACGCAGGAGTGATAAGAAATTAGTCCCACCCTCCCGCCCTGGAGACAGGGGATATGGGGGGGGGGGTTGTTTTTGGATTTATGGTTGGAATATTTTGGAGTGAAGTTGGTTGGTAGGTGAGCTTTCATTGACATATAGGGCTGTTTGTCGCAGCAGGTGGCGGGTTGGGGTCCGTGGGGTCGGTAAGATTAACGGGGGAGTCAGGCTCGGCTTGGCTCCCAATTTCTGGGAGGGACCGGTCTGGCGAAGGTTGGGGCTCCACAGGGCGGCGTCCTTGGGAGCAGGTGATGGAATGGTGAGCCACCAGAGGTGGCTTTTGGTGCCCTGAAGCCGGGGGTGATGGCTGGGGGTAAAATTGCGTCTCGCCAGACCCGTATGGTTGGATCATTGTTTGGGCTCCAAGGACCTCAGCCCCAAGTTGGTTCTTTTAGGTTTGCGGAAGGTTTTGGAAAGTTGTTAGCGTGTATTGGGTTGGAGCAAATGAGTGGGTTGGGATTGATACTCATTTGCGTATTGATCATCTGTTATTTATTGTTAATTATATGTATGTTAATAAAATGGCTGCTGTGGCCAATTTATCCAATACAGGTGTCGTGTCGTTATTGGTAAGGTGACAGTGGGAGGGGGTGGTATTGACTACAGCAGCAAAAGGGTAGGCGTTGTTCAGGGTCATGATACTGCCCCAGGGAAAGTAAAGGGACAGCCCAGGAAACTAATACACCAGGCCTCATTCATTAAAACGGTCTTATAGTTAGACTGTCTTTATTGCTCATAGCAACCAATCAGGGCCCACAGCAACCAGAGCTCATAGCAACCAATTAGAGCCCACAGCAACCAATCAGGGCTCATAGCAACCAATCGGAGCCCATAGCAACTAATCAGGGCTCATAGCAACCAAAGCTCATAGTAACCAATCAAAGCCCACAGCAACCAATCAGAGCCCATAGCAACCAATCAGGGCTCATAGCAACCAATCAGAGCTCATAGCAACCAATAAGGGCTCAGCTTTCATTTTTTAAATTGCTCTAGGAAAATGAAAGCTGCCTTCTGATTGGTTGCTAAAAGCTCCGATTGGTTGCTATGGGCAACAAGGATAGTCATACTGCTGCATAAATAGCTATAAGACAGCCTACAAAGTAACATAATAATGTACACATCCCTACAATGCAGCTCTGTGCCTCCTCCGCCTCTGGCCAGGTGCAATGCCCACCGCTTTGTCTACCTGATGATGTGCTTATGTATTTTCTACATCACACTGACAGAATGCAAATGGCTTCTGCACATGTATGACGCGTTAGTATAATCAACAACACGTTATCACCATGAAAACAAGGGGTGGACAGCAGATCTATAAGGCCACCATCCCTAACTCCTGCAAGCTCCTCAGCCATTACAGCGACTGCATTAGCAATCCCTGCACCAAGCTATGTAACCAGATGTCAACCACCCATTGACTACAAACGTCCGGACATCTAAATCTGCATGGACCGCCCATGCAGAGTGTGCAGCTGCGAGAGGTAGAGGCAGCTGTCAGCAGCCGCCGAGCTCTCCGGTGAGAAGGCAGGGACACATTATTGCCATCCCTGCCTGCGCTGTCACTGTGTATACCGCACTCAGTGATGCAGACCGACAAGGGGCCACATGTATGAAAACTGTCTTGGTGTAAGACCTTCTTTGTTGCCCATAGCAACCAATGAGAACCCATAGCAACCCATCAGAGCTCCCCCTTCATTTCATATAGTGCTCTGAAAAAATGAAGGGGGAGCTCTGGTGGGTTGCTATGGGCAACAAAGACAGTCTTACACCTAGACAGTTTTCATACATGCCTCCCAAGATCATGCAGATGCTGCAGTGTCTTAATAGACCCAGATCAGTTCTGTAGTAAATTTAAGGGAATGGATTTCCCCTGTAACTGGGGCTGATACATCAGAAATAATGTAATTAACAAAACACATAAATAAAAGAACTTCATATCACCTAAATGTAACACAAGCGTGATGGAAAATTGACACAATTAAAAAAGTTATTTTAGCGCCACTTTCACTGTTAAAAAGAAACAAAAAATGTCAAAAACAGATCTTTTTTTACCGTTTCCCCTCACATTAATTAAAAAAAAAGATTATGTAAAAACTGCCTCCAAATACAGCCCTACATGGAAAAAGGTGGAAAAAAAACTAGTAGAATAAACAAATGCGAAAAAGCGTTCTAGTGTTCAGATCTGCGTGCACTAAAGAAAAGGAAAATGTGCCTGGTCAGGAAGGGGAGGTCAACAACCCGGTCAGGAACTGGTTAACAGGTGTTTCAGCAGCAAACTACTTTCAAGATCCCTGCTTGCTGTATGTGAATGGAAACCTGCTTAGGGTATGTTCACATGGCGTATTTGCAAGGTGTACTACGGCGCAAATACAGTAAAATCACCACACTCATTGAGAGCCATGTAAAATTAGAGCCATATTGTGCGCCCCTAAATACAAATTACACGCCAGGAAATACAAAACTGATTAGGAGGCAGGGCCATTACGCTGTTGAAATTATGCGCTGTCCAGCGGGTACTTCCAACAGCAGGTGTATTGTGGCACGTACCTGTGGGCACCACAATACGCCGTGTGAACATACCCGCACATTCAGATGCTGAAAGCCTGCATCATTTACACAGGATTATGATTGTTTTAAGACATGTATGAATGAGTCCAGGGGTAGGAGAAAGTGATGTGTATGGATCACTAGGGCCAAGTGTTCATTGCTGGAAAAAATGACATGCTTTTAAAATTTGGATTTTCTTGGATATGTTCCATTTGACTGCTGGGATTTCATTATCGGGAGTGCAGCCTGGAAAGGGATTTTTCCTGTGAACGTTTTTCTGCTCCATGCCACCATTGCTCTGCCCTTGCACAAGGATAGCAGTTAAAGAGGTCAGCTATCCCTCTCTGTTATCAGCCACTGCCTATGGAGCATTCAGAAAAAACACATACAAAAAATGGGACATTACTCAAAAAACACGACAATTTTTTGGGCCATATTCACAGCTCAATGGCTGGACTAGACTGAACCCAGTAGCAGGCATCTCTGGCCTATATGCTACCTAGGAAAAATTAACAGGTGCAGCTAACTACTGAGCAGCAGTTCACACACCCCACTGCTACGGGAACAATTAAATGATAAAAAACTACGCATTAACCTGTTCACACCAGCATGCAGAAAAGCCACAGTATAATGCATGGGGAGACTGCACAAATGCAAAAATACCAATAAAACAACCACTCACATACCCTCAGTGCATGAGAGGGGTGGTTGGTGGTACTACAATTGCATATAAATAAGGTGATACAGAAGGGTGCCATAAATACAGATATGTGTGGTGCACCATCGTGACACCCATACTATTAGATTAGGCGGGCTGACCAGCACTTTCTGGGTGTCCAACACAAAACACAGACACCCCCGCTCCCAAGCATTTTTGGGCAGATAAAAAAATATGACATACTGGAAAAATGTTAAATATGAGGTATTAGTTGGTACAGGGTCCCCAGTATGCATGCTCGCAAGCCGCATCAATGGTCCTCATGTCTTGCAAGTCCCTACTCTAAGGGCTAATTTTGGCGCACATTTCTCCACATATTTACTAATACGGGCGAGATGCATGACGAAATTACGGTAATCCATAGAGAACTATGGATTACGCCTCCTCTCCCTGCTCGTACAATAGGATCGTATTGTACGCGCGGGGAGATAAGTGACATGTCAGTTACATGTTAATTACTTGCGGCGAATACGCACCGCGGGTAATGACTGTCAATGGAGCCGGCGGGCTGCTGGACCCCCCGTGCTGCGGGAGAACGCGCGTATCAGCGCAATTACGCCGTGTGAACATAGCCTAACAATTTACAGAAAAAACACATACAAAAAATGGGACATTACTTACTCAAAAAACACGACAATTTTTTGGGCCATGTTCACAGCTCAATGGCTGGACTAAGCTGAACCCAGTAGCAGGCAGCTCTAGCCTATATGCTACCTGGGAAGCATATAGGCCAGAGATGCCTGCTACTGGGTTCAGTCTAGTCCAGCCATTGAGCTGTGAATATGGCCCAAAACATTGTCGTGTTTTCTATGGAGCAATCAGCCCTATGCAGCACTCTACTTCTCTTATGCAGCAAGGTCTTTAAAATTATAGCAGCTGAACTGGAGCAGAAGGTTGTCGTACATATTTTCCTGATGTATCGTTACGTCACAAGCTTGTCACCCTTGAGCTGTGCTACTTTTTGGGAACCGTCAGCTGCCCTTGTTACTGTGGATAGCACATAACCTGGTTATGTTTAGTGTATACGCTGCACTGCACACTCCGTGCCACAGGCTATGACTACAAGGTGACTTGTGACCGCCATACGACTCCACATGGTCAGAATTCTTGCATTTGTTTCAACCTGTCAGCAATCCCACCCCCCATCAGGAGACTCTGAGGTCTTACAATTTTACACCATCCAAAATTCGCCACTTAGCCCTGGCCTTACTGATCCGCTAGGCAGCCCAAACATCAGCGCCATCTCTGTGTAGGCATTACATCTAGCAGAAGACAATATATCAAAGCACCGGCCCTTTAAGGCCTCCATAAATGTTTCTTTTCTGCCTTCTCACATGGAATTCACAGGATCCTGAGAATCAGGAGCTTATTATAGTACAAGAGATAATATATGGATCACATTAGTCCCGCCAGCGTACACAGCACCGCCGCATATTTTAATCATCCAGACACATGTAATTCAGATGCGCCTGTCAGGAAGGAACGCCCGCTGCTTGCAGCAACACCAGCAGCAGGAATCTGGGGTCTTTTCTCTGCGGTTCTCGTCTGATAATGGTGCCGACTGTCCTGGTGCTGGGCGTTTCCACATAAATTACATGCTCCAGATTGCTCCAGTGGAGAAGAGCAGCGCCCATTATGCACAGCGTCTCCCATCAGATGGCAGCGGCTGCCATGGAAACAAGACCCCACCAACGTTTTGTGCCAACAGTGCTGTGCTGGTCTGTCCCCAACCTGGGATGTCACAGGGTGTCTGTGCAGCTCTCCTCCCCCACGCCTCCTAATTCACATACAAAAGCACACAATGCACTAGCTGGGTGGTATACCGGTGACATGGAGGATGGGGGCTCGCCTGTCAGGATGAAGGGGTATAGGGATGGGGGATGACGGCAAATGCAAGGGAGACCTGGGGGAGAGGAATGGACAGGAAGATAGATAGATAGATAGATAGATAGATAGATAGATAGATAGATAGATAGATAGATAGATAGATAGATAGATAGATAGATAGATAAGAAATCAATAAATAGAAAGATGGAAAAATAGACAAGAAAGGAGAGTGAACGGGCAGACAGAGAGAGAGAGAAAGATGGGAAAAATCGATAAGAAAGGAGATTGCAAGAGACAGACAAACAGATAGATAGACAAAAAAATAAACAGAGATAGGAAAGCAAGAAATAAAAAGATGGAAAAATAGAGAAAAAAGGAGAGTGCAAGAGACAGAAAGACAGACAGACAGATAGATAGATAGATAGATAGATAGATAGATAAAGAGAGAGAAAGATGGGAAAATCGATAAGAACGGAGATTGCAAGAGACAGACAGACAGACGAATAGATAGACAGATAGATAGGAAAGCAAGAAATAAAAACATGGAAGAATAGACAAGAAAGGAGAGTGCAAGGACAGACAGACAGACAGACAGATAGACAGATAGATATGGGAAAATCGATAAGAAAGGAGATTGCAACAGACAGACAGATTAAAAAAAAAGGAGAGTGCAAGAGACAGATAAGAAATCAAGAAATAGAAAGATGGAAAAATAGACAAGAAAGAAGAGTGCAAGGACAGATAGATAGATAGATAGATAGATAGATAGATAGATAGATAGATAGATAGATAGGAAAATCGATAAGAAAGGAGATTGCAAGAGACAGACAGACGGATAGATAGGAAAGCAAGAAATAGAAAGATGGAAAAATAGATTTAAAAAAAGGAGAGTGCAAGGGCAGACAGACAGACAGGACAGATAGATAAAAAAGTTATGCTCATCAAATTTCTACATGCACTAGTAACCTGTCTCAATATAGACAGATGAACAGAGAAGGCATCATCTACAAACATGTAATATCCACCGTCTGATCACCACATTAGTCTGGGCCTTCAGTCAATAGCCAATATCCCCACAATTGTAAGAACAAGCAGCCGGGGGTTTCCTAAATGGGTCAGTGCACAAATGGTATAATTACACGCTCTCATCTGACTGGCTTCACCACTGTACACATCTATGTCCTGAAACAGAGTACAAAAGGGACCCGAGGGGTAACTCAGCATCTATGGCTAAATATTCTATGTATATGGGTTAGCAGATTAGTGTATGTGCTCTGCCATGTATAGACGACATGAATATAGATGCCATATACATTTGGGGTGTACATGGCTGCATTGCATATGGAGGAGGCAGAGCAGTGCAGCCTTTTTTCCGGGGACACTCCTCTTTTGTCAAGATGTCGCCCCCTCCTCCTATGTGTCACGGTAATCCCATCTGTTCAGTACTAGCCGGACCCAGCGCCACTATACAGGAATATTATTACTACAATCCCACTCAGCCTCCCTGGAAAAAAGGATGCAAGTCAATGCTAAGAGCCGTGCCACACGCCCTGGAAATATCCTGCACTGGCTGGCATGATACAGCAGAAGTATGTTATGTAACCTCAACTATAAAGAAGCATCGCCAGCTCTAATAATCCAGGCTGCTGCACCCCACCGCTCTTATAACAGACAAAGACTGGTGTCAGGGAGCAGCCGCTCAATACCTGGTACCACAGACACCTGTGCTGCATATTCAAGCTATATGCCCCCAGCGGGAGAGCAGGGGGTGCAGTGCAGGTGTGCGGCCGAGCCCTGAACAAGCAGGATTTATATACATTGTGGTGTGTGCGTATACATAAGAATATGGCGTACAATAAAAGGTGTGTGTGATGGTACCCTGCTGTCATGTATAGGTATATGGTACCTTATACAGTGCACTGCTGTACACCCTGATATCACAGCAATGTATCTTACATACCATACAGAAATATGTGTAAATACAAACATCATAGCAGTATGTTTTATAAGGGATCATATAGTTACATGGATACTTACACATTTCAGCAGTGTATAGTAGAAGATACTATATAGCTATATGTAGACACATGAGAGCAGTGTATAGTAGAAGATACTATATAGCTACAGTTGAAACCAGAAGTTTCCATACACTATATAAAAAGACACATCTGTATGTTTTTCTCACTATCTGACCTGAAATCAGAATAAACCTTCCCTGTTTTAGGTCAATTAGGAACCAAAATTATTTCTATTTGCCAAATGCCAGAATAATGAGAGAGCATTTTTAAGGCATTTTTATTACTTTCTGCAAAGGCAAAAGTTTCCCTCCATTTTGTTAGTATTTGGTAGCATTGCCCTTAAATTGGATGACTTGGGTCAAATGTTTTGGATATACTTCCATAAGCTTCTCACAATAGTTGGTAGGACTTTTGGCCCATTCCTTCTGACAGAACTGGTGTAACTGAGCCATGTTTGTAGGTCACCTTGCTCGCACCGGCCTGTTCAGCTATGCCCATAAATTTTCAATAGGATTGAGATCAGGGCTTTGTGATGGCCACTCCAAAATATCAACTTGGTTCTCCTTAAGCCACTTTGTAACCAGTTTGGCAGTATGCTTCAGGTCATTGTCCATTTAGAAGACCCATTTCCGCCCAAGCTTTAACTTCCTGGCTGATGTCTTGAGATGTTGCTTCAGTATTGCCACATAATCTTCTTTCCTCATGATGCCATCTATTTCGTGAAGTGCACCGGTCCCTCCTGCAGAAAAACAACCCCACAACATGATGCTGCCACCTTCATGTGTCACAGTTGGGATGGTGTTCTTAGGCTTCCAAGCTTCTCCCTTTTCTCTCTCTAAATGTAACAATGGTTATTATAGCCAAAAAGTTTTGTCAGACCACAGGACATGTCTCCAAAAATGTAGGTCTTTGTTCCTGTGTGCATTTGCAAACATTAATCTGGCTTTTATAAGTTTCTTTTGGAGTAATAGCTTATCCCTAGCAGAGTGGCCTTTCAGCCCATGTTGATACAGTACTTGTTTCACTGTGGATAATGACACAATCCTACCAGCTTCCTCCAGCATCTTCACAAGGTCTTTTGCTTTTGTTCGGATGGCGGACCAAAGCATGTTCATCTCTGAGACACAAAACCCATCTCCTTCCTGAGCGGTATCATGGCTTGACATTCCCATCTTGTTTGTACTTGTGTATAATTGTTTGTACAGATGAACGAGGCACCTTCAGGTATCTGGAAATTGCACCCAAGGATGAACCAGACTTGTACAAGTCCACAATTCTCTTCCTGATATCTTGGCTGATTTCTTTAGACTTTCCCATGATGTTACACACAGGAGCAGTGTGTTTCTGGTGTGCTTTAAAAAACCACAGGTGTGTGAAGCTGCCAAAGCCCTGACATCATCATGGTGGCTGTCCCAAATTGTTTAAAGGTATAAAGTATTAAAAAATGCCTTACAAATTCTCTCTCTCATTATTCTGGCATTTGGCAAATAGAAATTTTTGGTTCCTAATTGACCTAAAACGGGTGAGGTTTATTCTGATTTCATGTCAGATAGTAGAAAAACATGCAGATGTGTCTTTTTATATAATGTATGGAAACCTCTGGTTTCAACTGTATATTTATTAAGACACATGAGAGCAGGTATACTGGAAGATCCTACACACCTATATGTTATAAGAAGGCGCAAGGAACCATTATAGACAGCAGATATGTGTCACCGAGGTGCCTGGCCTTAATGAAAGTTTTTTCACAAATGTCAGTCACCTATTGCACCTGACATTAGTTATACCAATATAGCTGCGGATGCGGCTGATCCAGGTCGGGCTTTTAATGGAGCAGCCAAAGAGCTGGGTGTTATGGCTACTCCCACAATTTCAGGTCCAGGCCAGGGTTTGCTTGGCCTATATAAGCCTGGAGAGTCATGTGAGCTGGGTGTGGTTCCCAGGCTGAATCTCTAGTGGATTGCAATGCTGAGTGTAGAAGGGGAACTATGTTTTGCCAGAGCCTGGAAGGCTGGCACTACCAATAGGTCCAGCCTATACTACACTGCCAACAGGTGAGATTGCCACACGTTGGCAGCAACATTGTGCCTTTCCCGAGCCATTAAGGTATGACTAAGAACTTTGTTAGTTTATATGCCGGCTGAAGCAAGTTGTGGAGTATTAATTTATTTCCCCTTTTGAAAATAAAGACATCTGTTGATTTAACCTGAAGACTGCTTATATGCTCTCTTAAAGAGACTGCCTTTTGGGACTGCCCAAATTGGTTGAGGTTGCGGTCATAGCCACGCAGAGGTATTTGTATATCCTAGGTTAAGGCTGCAGATAGAGAGCCAGGTCGAAGTAATAGAGGAGATCATTAACCGCTTACCAACATTGGACATATAAGTACATCCTAATGCCAGTCAGGGGCTTTGTAGCGGGATGGCAGCGAGAAATAATAAAGTTATATATATTTGGTATTGCTACGTCCCAAAAAAATCTGATCTATTAAAATATAACATAACTCGTACACTGAACACCGTAAAAGAAAAAAAATTCCAAACACCAAAATTGCGGGGGGTTTTTTTTCACTTCCCATAAAAGGGGAATCAATTTAATAAAAAAAAAAAAAAAAGTAGTATGTATTCCAAACTGGTAGCAATAAAAATTACACTTTAGCCCGCAAAAAATTCCCCCCCCCACTCGAGTCCGTAGGTGTTAGTACCAAAAAAAAGTTTTTTTGGTCGCCGAAAATGGCACCGTGGTGCAAATTTCAAAAATAAAAAATGTTTGGAATTTTTTTACTGTACCAAAACATAAAGAAAAACATATATATTTGGTATTTCCAGATTCGTATCAACCTGTAGAATACAGATAACACATCATTTTTACTGAAGACTGAACGCAGTAAAAACAAAACCCCCACAAAAATGGCGCAAGTACTTTTTTTTTTACATTTTGCCCCACTTAGAAGTTTTTTGTGGTTTCCCAGTAATTTCATCAATAGAAAGTACATCTTGTCCCACAAAATAAAAGCCCTCATATGTCTATGTAGATGAAAAAATAAAAAAGTTATGGCTCTGGGAAGGCGGGGAGGGAAAAACAAACGTGAAAAAAATAGGCCTCGGCGTTAAGCACGTTGTGCAGGCCAGCACACGACAGCAGTAGGCCCATGCCCAGTCTGTACATGCACTACAGGAAACAAACCAGCTCCTGATGAAACAGATGGGCCTGCTCACAGAAGCCATCCGAGTCAATGTGACCCCAGCTGCACTTGGCCAAGGGGACGGGCAGTGACCACGGCGAACTGTAAGGAAAGCACTGCAGAGGATGACGCCAAAGGACATCATAGAAGCCTTACTTGTTGACTTTGAGAGGGTATTCGAACGGGAGATGCTGCCCATATAGAGCATATGAAGTCTTGCCTCCATTTCTCACTGGCGGACCCCAGAAGGCATATTATGGCCTGTTCTGCAAGATGCCAAAGAATACCCGAAGTTGAAGTCCAAGATCCTGGCACATCTGGGGGGACGGTGACCGCCTGGGCCCAAAAAGTACATCAGTGGGGATACAGGAGGGAGGAACCCACAAGGTCTTAGATGTTTGTCCTCCTGCAAAAATGGCTGCAGCCCAAAGTCTGTACCCTGGCCCAGACGGTTGTAATGGACCGTTTATTGCATGCTCTCCCCAGACCAGTGCAATGCTGGGTTTTGCAGAGGAGTCTCCAGAATGTGGATGACCTAATGGACCTGGCAGAGAGATAGATCGTAATGGAAAACTCCATGACCGACCCAGGGAATCTAGCCTCTCCATATTGGGGTACATGGAGTTACTCCAGCCTGCCAGAGAAAGGGTCCCAAGTCCCTCCGAGAGGGATGCCCCAAGGTCAAGAGCGTGCCAGGGCCGATGAAAAGAACTGTGCCAAGGGAAATCATCTGCTGGAAGTGTCATGCCCCGGGTCATACGGTAGCACAGTGTCCCCTCAGCTCTGAACCAATGGAGTGCTCACTGGGGAGGCGCATCTCCATGTTCGCATATCCAGCATCTGGTGCTGTTCCGAACTTTGGGGAAGTATTCCATTTCCCCCGAGTGACAATGACACTGAGATATCTGGACTTCTGGTCTAGGAGCTCCTGGTGACACTCATGGTAGGTTACATCCTGCATGAGTAGGTCCTGTGAAATAAATTAGGGTCACATGCATCCACAGGGATACCAAGGTTTACCCAGTGGCCTACGTTATCCTGAAGACTAGTGTGGATATGGTATCACACCATGTAGAAGCCGTGCAGTGGTTAATGCATAATCTGATTGTAGGTTGGGATTGTCCCCTGTTCTGGGACCTTTGGGCAAAGGCAGTGCCGCTAGCCCTCCTGCTGCATTAGGACAGCCCTGTAAGTATAAGCCCTGAGGTAGTCCCCGACTTTCCTTTGTCAGTCATTGTAGGGGACGAGTAGGAGTCATCCCCTGAGAAGATTGTCACTGATTTAGAGGTATTTTGGGGGAAATTTGGGATGGCCCAAATCCAGACAAAATCTTAAGAGGGGCCTTAAATAATGTGGTGATTTTTAATGGCTTACCACAAGAGCCAGGGGCAGATGAGAGGTACCCCCACTTCGCTATGGGAATCTCTTGTACTGTGTGACCAGGGAAGAACTGGTGGAACAGCTGCTGGTGCCTAGGCAATTGGTATTAAGAGCTTGCGCATTCCCATGTGCAAGGGAAAGGTTGGTGGTGGACAAGACCCTCAAGAGAGTTCTGCAGGGATTCTATTAGCCAGGGTGTTACAGGGAAATTCGGGACTATTGTGTGTCAGGTAAACTCCTCAATCACCAACTTCCGCAGTCCATTGGTGCCGTTGCCCATTATCAAAGTCCCCTTTGATAGGTTAGACATGGACTCCGTAGGGCCCTTGGTAAAATCCACTAGAGGACACCAATATAACCTGGTCATACTGGACTACGCCACCCAAGACACTAAAGCAGTGCCACTCAGAAATACATCCTCTACAGCAATTACCTGGGAGGTGGCCCACATTCTTTCTAGAGAAAACCATATCAGATCTATCACATCAATTTGTTGAAGCCATAGAAAGATAGGGATTCTCCTGAAGCCCCTTGTATGGTGACCCACCGAGAGTGAGACCTGGAGGAGGTGAGACTTGCAGGGACTCTGTTGCCCTCCCAAAAACAGCAGCGTAAGCAACTGCTGCAACAAAATAGGGATCTGTTTACAGTCACTAGGTCTAACAAATGTAATGATTGTAATGTAATGTAGTGTGAGAGCATTACATAAGCTCATGCAGCCATATAGGATTCCCGAGACCCACCAGGAGATCATTGCGAAGGAGGTTCAGAGAATGATGAACCTAGGATTATTGAGAAATCGAAAAGTGGGTGATCTAGTCCCATATTGCTGGTCCCAAAATCCAATGGTGAGTGGCGATTTTGCAACGACTACCGCAAACTAAACGAGATATCTAAGGTGGACTCTTTTCCATGCCTAGGGTGATGAGCTGATAAGAGAGGTTAGGTCCAGTCCGGTACATCACGAACCTAGACCTCACCAAGGGGCATTGGCAGATTCCGTTATCTAAAGAGGCTAGGGAGAAGATGGCATTCTCCACACCTGATGATCTTTCCAATATGTCAGGGTGTCATTTGGGTTTGGTTTGGCCCCGCCACTTTCCAGAGGGCGATGGACCGGGTCTTAAGTCCCCAGAGGAAATATGCTGCCGCTTACCTTGATTACATCTTTTGCCACGGCTGGGTGAGTCACCTTGGTAAAGTCCAAGCTGTCCTAGACTCATTAAGGAAGGCCAGCTTTACTATCAACCCTAGTAAGTGTGCCATGGAGATGGAAGAAGCCTGTACTTGGGTTACATAATAGAAAGGGGAGATAAAACCCAAATTAAATAAAGTTGAGGCCATACAAAGCTGGCCCCATCCTGTCACCAAAAAGCAGGCCAAGGCATTTCTTGGAATTCTGGGTTATCATAGGAGATTTATCCTCAAATTCGCCAAGATAGCAGTATCCCTGACCCATCGAACGAAAGGGGTGAAGTCGGCCATGATCAACTGGTCTCCAGAGAATGAGAAGGCCTTCCAGGAGCCAAAATCTGCTCGTTGTAAACAGCTAGTATTAGTAGCCCTGGACATCTCCAGTGAAATGGCCGTTCAGACTGATGCATCGGATGTAGACCTAGGCACGGTAATGTCCCAACTAGTGAATGGAGAAGAATACCCCGTCAGCTATTTAAAGGGAATGTGTCATCAAAAATGACTTACTGTTTAACTCACATTTTTATGTTAAACACATTTTTTAGGAATTTTTGGTTATATCATTTTTAATTTTCCATATCACTTTCAATATTTGTTTTAATAATTTCTAAGTCCTGCAGTTTTGACTTTGGCCACTAAGCCTAATAATAGTCTAACACTTCCTGTTCTGTACAGAAAGATTCTCAGTTGTCTGCTCATTATCAACACAAAGAGGGTCAAACTGAAAGGAGACACCAGTGTGAATAGATAACACAGGATCCACCAGTCACAAGAGGAGATGTCACAGTTCACCCTTTCACCTCTCTGCACACTGATTTCTTCCCAGGTCACAGAGCATGAATAGAAAAATCTCCTATAGAAGTCAATGGAATTGAGTCAGTCTTAAGTCTCCTATGTGCATGAAGCTACTGTAAAGCATCTCTCTGACTGCTGTTAAAGCTGTGCAAACAAGGCCTAGTGAAAGTGAAAACTGCAAGACTCAAGGATTATTAAAAAATATTGAAAGTGATATGAAAAATTTAAAAAAAGAACAACGAAAAATTCCTAAAAAATGTGTTTAACATAAAAATGGGACTTAATTACTCATTTGTTGATGACACAGTCCCTTTAAGTAGCAAGCTGTCCCAAGCAGAACAGAATTACTGCATTATCGAAAAGGAGTGCCTAGCCATTAAATGGGAACTAAGTTCCTTCCAATATTACTTACTAGGGCATAAATTCAGGCTGATATCAGATAATGTCCCACTCGGGTGGTTATGCAAGAAAAAGAGGGAAAATGCTCGGTCACCCAAGTTAAAAATTAAACCCCCAGACAGTATTTTGGAATAACAAAAGGGAAAATGGAGACCCCCCTGAAAGAGAAAAAATAGAAGAAAACCCTCTTTTTAAACCAAAGATTAAGAGCAGAATCTATATAGCTATAGAGCCATGAACAGGCAAGAAAGAAAAGTAATTTGTAGAATGAACCCAGTGATATAAAGAATTTTCTAAAAGCTTAATGTAATACACATGAACCATGAAATGGTAAAAAGATTTTTAAAAAACCTAATATGAAAAAATTTAAGCTGCATTTTTTGGATTAACATATAGCTAAATTAACAAAGAACATGCTGTAAAAAACAAAAGCTTAAAAAAAGGGAACCATGAATATAAAGATACATAATTAAGTAGACACATTTCCCCAAAGTGTTTGCAGTACAAATAGAAATATTAAACCCTAAGAAATCAAATTAGAAATAGTTCCCCATGAGAACACTAAGCATTTAGTAAAATCTTAAGCTAAAATGAAACCTGAAGCAGGATATTAGAAATACTAAAAAATATAAAAAAAAACAAAAACAGTGTAAAAAAAAGAATTTAAATATTGAGCACATAACTTTAAATTAGAAAAATTTTTAAAGCAAAGAAAAACCCATGAAAGAGTGTAATAAAGAACTATAAATATTTACAAAAGGCATAAATAAAGGGCTTTTACTAAAAATTTAAAACCCGAAGAGTTTTTAAGTAAAAAGAAAAACGTATGCTTTATGAAAAGGCACATAAGCGTGTATAGTAGAAAACTGAAGAATGAAGACCCGGCAGGTTAAGAAGTTGTATAGAATTTTGACCCCCTAGGCATGTATAGAAGCAGTATATATAATCATTTTAACCGAAAGTTTAAATAAAGCAAATGCTTTTAGAGGCCATGGGACAAGAATTTAAAAGATTACTGTAACAATTTAGCACAGGAGCATGCCAAAAGAAAGATCATAACTGAAGTGGCCTGAAGCGTGAAACAGGAAAGATACTTATCCAATAAGGTGGCCAAGACCAGTTGGTTAAGTAAAGATACTGTTAGCATTGTAGAAATGGACAGTTTGTTAGTCTAAGACCTAAAATGGGGCTAAAAAGTAACCCCATAGACTTGTTTATAAAGATACTTTTAAAAAACTTTTGTAAAACCCACCCAAAAGGGCGTGAATAAAAAGAACCCATAATTAGAAAATTTTAACCCATAAAGAAGTGCTGTAGAAATAAAAATTAAAGCTAATTAACCCCATAGAGCAGGGGGTTATAAAGAATATTATGCTTTGTAGACCCCATAACAGGGAAAGAGAAACAACCCTAAATTAAAACTTTAAAGGCGTGTATAGGAAAAAAAAAACTTTGTAACACCCATGAAGCAGGGGTTATAGAGGGGAAACATTGGGTAAAGAGCCCCATGAACAGTGTTATAAAGCCTTTAAGCTTTTAACACCCATAAAGGAAGCGTTTATAAAAGATAAAAAATCTTTTATAAGGCAACCCAAAGAAAGTGTTGTAAAGATACTGATACAATTTGACACATAGAGCAGTGTTAGTACCCCAAAACATAAGCTTATGTAATCAACCCAATGAAGCCGTTGGAAAAGATACGTAAGCCTTGTAACACATGAAACCCATGTTATACAGATACAAATAACCTTTGTATACACACGAAAAAGTTTTAAAAAGAAATACGTAAAGCTTTGATAAACCATAGACATTACTGAATGTATTAAAAAGCCATTTTAAAAACCCCTGGTAAGGTATTGTTAAATTTTATAAGCAATAAAAACACCTTTTGTAAGAAATAACATAACGTGGGTTTGAAAAGACCCCCCCCAGGAGCAACCAAAGTAAAAAAATTTGGTTTTAATGAAGAAAAGAAAATGCTTTTTCTTTTTCCCCTAATCCAAAAACCCCAAAAAAAGTGTGGTGTATATCACCCCTGTCCTTTGAAAAACCCTAAATAAAACCTGTGACCAACCCCCTTTAGAATATTTTCTTGGAAAATACGAGCAATCTTTTGTTTTAAAAACCCCCAAAATAAAACAACAGCTTTGTTGTAAAGGGCCCCAAAAGGGTTGGGGTAAGCTTGGGAACAAAATAGCACCCCTTTGAAAATCCCAAGGTAGTTTTTCAGGAAAAGTTGTTTGTATTCAGGGTTTGGTTTTAAAAAATTAAAAAAAGCCCGGCTGGGAAAAACCCCAAAACGAAATGGGGTATGGCCCCCAATGCAAACCCTCCCGTGGGGCCACCCCGCCAAAACCCCGTTTAAGCCAACAAGGAACCCCTTTAGAAAGCAGCCAAAAGAAATGTGTGAAAAAATCAGACCCCCCGAAAGGGACAGAACTGAAAAGGGATAACATGGGCAGAACCCCAGCAGGCCAAAAAACCGGTGGTTTCACCCCTAACAGCCGGTTTTTTTTTTGGGAAACATTAATTTTTGCTTTTTTTTATAGAAATTTTGGTTACCCCGCCCAGGGACCCCCCCAAGCCCTGGTCCCCTCGGCCATGTGGGGGGCCAAACAAGGTTTTGACAGGGTGCTCTGCTACAAGCCCAAAAGGGGAACCTTTCTGGGAAAGAAAAATTTTGACATCACCTAAAAAACCCCCCCAGTGAAGCTTGGTGGAGCCAGCATCAGCGGGGCGGCAGAAACCCCCGCTGGGGAAAAACAAACCCCATAGACAAAAACCTCTGGTGTATCGAGCCCCATAGACAGTACACTGCTGTGTGAAAAAGACCCCATAAAGACACGCTGTGTGTATCAGACCCCATAGACAGACACCTTTTGGTAACAGAGCCCCATAGATTTACCTGCGTGTGTATCAGAGCCCCATAGACGTACACGCGTGTGTATAAAACCCCATAGACTGTAAAACGGGGGTTTTTGGTATACAGACCCCCATAGACTGTACACTTCTGTGTGTATACAAGCCCCAAACGTACACGCTGTGGTAACAAGCCCCATAGCGTACACGCTGTGTTTCAGAGCCCCTAACAGTAACGCGGTGTATACAAAGCCCCCTAGACGCCTGCGGTGTATACAAGCCCCTAACGTAACCCCGGGGGTTTATAAAAAAACCCCATAACGTACCCCGCTGGTTGTATACGAGCCCCATAGACTGTCCCCACTGCTGTTTTAACAGAGCCCCCCAAACCCCAACACGCTGTGTGTATCAGACCCCCCATAACGTACCCCGCTGTTTGTATACAAAACCCCCCCCCCCCTAAACAAAAACCCCCCTGCTGTGAGTTACAAACCCCCCTAACAGTACAACTGCGGGTGTGATACAACCCCTAACAGACACGGCTGTTTGTATCAAAAACCCCCAAGACAGTACACTGGCGTTTTATACAGAGCCCCATAGACAGTACACTGCTGTGTGTATACAGAGCCCCATAGACAGTACACTGCGTTGAAACGACCCCATACACGCACTCCCTGGTGAACCGAGCCCCAAGCAGACACCTGTTTTGTCCCGACCCCCATGACGACCTGCTGTGTGTATACAGAGCCCCAAAACATACCCCTGCTGGGAGGGATAACTTTCACCGTTTTAAACATACCCCGCAGAAGTGTGTGTACAACCTAACATACCCCGCTGGATGGAGTGGTTGGGGGGTTTTTTACAGGGCCCCCATAAAAAACACTGCTGGGTGTTGTAACAGAGCCCCAAACGTACCGCTTTTTATACAGACCCATAACAGTAATCCTTTTTTTAAACAGAGCCCCGTAAAATGCGTGTTTGGTGGTATTTTTACGCCCCCCCGAAAAGGTCCCTGCTGTGGTAACAGCCCCTGACAGTGCGGGTATACAGCCCTGACATTCCTGCTCTGGGTATATAAGCCCTCGACATGTCTGAGTGTATTCCCCCCCAAACATCCCCAAATCTCTGTTAAAGGGTTATAACCCCCCCCCTTGCTTTTGTGTTTTACACCCCCTACAGTCACTGTGTTAAAACCCCCCCCCTTCCCCGAACCCATTCTCCGCTTTATGGTTCTTACACATCCCCCCCTCGTACAGTGCTCTGCTATGTGTATATACAGCCCCTCGTCCGTGCTCTGCTATGTGTATATACAGCCCCTCGTCTGCTCTCCGGGGTTAAATACGGGGCCCCCTAAAAAATGCTCTGTTTGTAAAACACCCCCTCGCGTGCTCTGCAGTGAACCCCCCCCGTCTGCTCTGCTATGGTATAACAGCCCCTCAAAAGTGCCACTTGGTATTACAGCCCCTCGAACATGCTCTGTGTATAACAGCCCCTCTTACTGCCTGTGTGTAATACACCCCCGTACAGTCCTTTGTAAACACCCCTCTACAGTCTCTTGTGATATAAAAAAGGCCCCTCGACAGTCCTGTGTGTATAACGCCCCCCCGCCGGCCGTTTGTATATACACCCCCCCGACAGGCCTGTTGATATACACCCCCCGTACGTGCTCTTTTTGTAAAAACAGCCCCCCTCATCCTGTTTGTATATACGCCCCTCTCAGTGCTCTGTATTATATACAGCCCCTCGTCAGTTGCATGTGAAAATACGCCCCTCGTCGTGCTCTGTGTGTATAACACCCCCTCGCCGGCCCTTTTTTATAACAGCCCCCGCCCATGCTCGTTGTATTACGCCCCGAACATGCTCTGTTGTATATACAGCCCCCAGAAAGTGCCTGTTGTATATACAGCCCCTCGACTCCTGTGTGTATATACACCCCTCTAAATGCCCTTTTTTATATACAGCCCCCCGTACAGTGCTCTGTGGGTATATACAGCCCCTCGTTGACTGTGTTTTAAAACCCCCTCGCGGCCTGTTATATCCCGCCCCTAAACCCAGTGAAAAGTGTATATACACCCCCCCCGTCCCGGCCGGGGTATAACAGCCCCTCGTCCCTCCCTCTTTGATTACACCCCCCTCGTCCCTCTCGGTGGTATAACACCCCTCGCCCTGCCTGTGTGAAAATACAGCCCCTCGTATGTGCTTCTGCAGGTTGTTCATTGGGGTTTCCTTCCCCGTAATCACCCGCCCCAACAATGCCCCTTTAAACCCCCGCCCCCCGGGGCCCCGTGCCCCGTTGCACCCCCGGGACCGTGCCCCCATTGACCCCCCCCGGGGACGGCGGGCCCCAGCCCCCTGCCCCCCGGGAAACCCAGCCCCCGCATGCACGAAAGGGGCCCCCCTCCCCCCCAGCTCCTCACCCCCCCGGACAGGGTTGAACTCCTCCTCCCCCGGGCAGCTCCCCAGCATCCCCAACCCCCCGCACCCCCCCCACCCCTGCACAGCCCCGGGCACCGCTGCCCCAGCATCCTGCACAGCCCCGGGCACCGCTGCCCCAGCATCCTGCACAGCCCCGGGCACCGCTGCCCCAGCATCCTGCACAGCCCCGGGCCCCGCCCCGGCGCCCAACCCCCCCAAAAGCAGACGTGTCTGCACTCACCGTGATGCGCGGAATGTTCTTCTTGCCCTGGTAGGACATGGGGGCGCTCTTCCGCTGGGACAGGGCGGGGGTCCCGGACACAGGCGTGCTGCGGACGGAGGGCGCCGGGGAGGAGCGGGAGGATGAGGATGCGCTGCCCCCGATCTGCCTATACCCTGCCTGCAATAAAGGACTTGCAGCAGGCGCCAGTGCGCAGGCGCCGCGCCACTCCCCCTCAAACCAGGAAAACACCCCGACCTCCTGATTGGCTGCGGCGGCTGCCGCTATGCAAATGAGGAGCCCGGAGAATGGGCGGGGCCGCGGCGAAGGATGCAACCACTGCAAGCAGGGGGTAGATTGTTTCCCAATCCAGTGCCCCCCCGGGATACCCCCCCCGCCCTGGCCCTGTAATCCAGTGCTTGTGTGGGCGCAAAATCCAGTGCCCTTTCCTCTGGTGTTTGGCAAGAGATCCATTCTTCTCTGGTGCTGCACAGAGATCCAGTGCTTGTGTGGCGCTGCAGAGAGATCCAGTGCTTCTCTGGTGCTGCAGAGAGATCCAGTGCTTCTCTGGTGCTGCAGAGAGATCCAGTGCTTCTCTGGTGCTGCAGAGAGATCCAGTGCTTCTCTGGTGCTGCAGAGAGATCCAGTGCTTCTCTGGTGCTGCAGAGAGATCCAGTGCTTCTCTGGTGCTGCACAGAGATCCAGAGCTTATCTGGTGCTGCACAGAGATCCAGTGCTTCTCTGGAGCTGCACAGAGATCCAGTGCTTTTCTGGTGCTGCACAGAGATCCAGTGCTTTTCTGGTGCTGCACAGAGATCCAGTGCTTTTCTGGTGCTGCACAGAGATCCAGTGCTTTTGTGGTGCTGCACAGAGATCCAGTGCTTTTCTGGTGCTGCACAGAGATCCAGTGCTTCTCCGGTGCTGCACAGAGATTCAGTGCTTTTCTGGTGCTGCACAGAGATTCAGTGCTTGTGTGGCGCTGCAGAGAGATCCAGTGCTTGTGTGGCGCTGCACAGAGATCCAGTGCTTTTCTGGTGCTGCACAGAGATCCAGTGCTTTTGTGGTGCTGCACAGAGATCCAGTGATTGACTGGTGCTGCACACAGATCCAGTGGTTCTATGGTGCTGCAGAGAGATCCAGTGCTTCTCTGGTGCTGCACAGAGATTCAGTGCTTGTGTGGCGCTGCACAGAGATCCAGTGCTTGTGTGGCGCTGCACAGAGATCCAGAGCTTCTCTGGTGCTGCAGAGAGATCCAGAGCTTCTCTGGTGCTGCAGAGAGATCCAGAGCTTCTCTGGTGCTGCAGAGAGATCCAGAGCTTCTCTGGTGCTGCAGAGAGATCCAGTGCTTGTGTGGCGCTGCAGAGAGATCCAGTGCTTGTGTGGCGCTGCAGAGAGATCCAGTGCTTGTGTGGCGCTGCAGAGAGATCCAGTGCTTGTGTGGCGCTGCAGAGAGATCCAGTGCTTGTGTGGTGCTGCACAGAGATTCAGTGCTTGTGTGGTGCTGCACAGAGATCCAGTGCTTGTGTGGTGTGAAACCAGAGATTCAGTGCTGTGTGGTGCTGCACAGAGATTCAGTGCTTGTGTGGTGCTGCACAGAGATTCAGTGCTTGTGTGGTGCTGCACAGAGATTCAGTGCTTGTGTGGTGCTGCAGAGAGATCCAGTGCTTGTGTGGTGCTGCACAGAGATTCAGTGCTTGTGTGGTGCTGCACAGAGATTCAGTGCTTGTGTGGTGCTGCAGAGAGATCCAGAGCTTGTGTGGCGCTGCAGAGAGATCCAGTGCTTTTCTGGTGCTGCAGAGAGATCCAGTGCTTGTGTGGCGCTGCAGAGAGATCCAGTGCTTCTCTGGTGCTGCAGAGAGATCCAGTGCTGCTACTGCTGGCTTCATATTACAGTGTTATCCAGTGCTGCTGGCCTCTCGTGTTACTACAAGACTCATTGTGCGATGCAGTGATGGGCTCTGCAGGAAGCTAAGGATGTTCTAAGTTATCTATGGCTGTTCCATAATGCAACACTGATTTCCAGTGATCGGCTCTGATATCATATAACTGTGGGACAAGTAACAGGCTCTGATAGAACTCTGTGTGATCCAGTGATGGGCTCTGATAGAACTCTGTGTGATCCAGTGATGGGCTCTGATAGAACTGATCCAGTGATGAGCTCTGATAGAACTGATCCAGTGATTGGCTCTGATAGAACTGATCCAGTGATTGGCTCTGATATGTCTGTAGGGAAGCAAATCCAGCTCCAGTCCAGAAGTGTGGAAAAATGTACCAGGTAAATTTTATTTAGTATGCATTATAAAAGTGTCAACTTGACCAGCATATAGCTGTACAAAAACCGCTGACGCATTTCGGAAGTTATTCCTTAGTCATAGCGTATACAATAGAAATAAAAAATCTCCTTTAAATAGGCACATATCCGGTCACATGTTTCAAAAGGGAAAATCATTAACCCTTAAGTGCCTAACCCAAAGTGAAATCTAAAACATGTTATTAAACACTTAAAATATATCAAATGCACTGCAATATCAATATTGGTAAAAAACATCCTGTCTCTTGTTCATACCTGCGGGATAACGTGAACCTAATTGATATATCCACCAAGTTTCCCGATTTAGCAATTTTTTACAATGGTCACCACCTCGAATAGGCCTAAACACTTTTTCTATACCTGAAAATACAAAACCTGAGGTGTCTCCATTATGATATTCTATAAAGTGTCTTGAGGCCATAGATATACCAATTGTTAGTGATTTGCGTATGTCAGATAAATGTCGCCGAATTCTGACTTTCAATGCTGTAGATGTACAGCCAACATATTGTAATGTGCAATGTATGCATGTAATCAAATAAACCGTGTATTTGGTGTTACAGTTCACATACGATGTAATCTCATGTGTAACATTATTCGCATGCATGCAGTGCAACGTAAATTACCACATCTATAGGAGCCTTTATTTGAAAGCCAAGAAGGAGTGTGAACGGGTTCTGATAAAAATAAGCTTGGAGACAATAAAGCGCCAAGATTTTTACCCTTCCTAGAAACAAATTTTATACCATAATTTTCTATAAAGGTTCTTATATTCTCTTGAAAAAAAGAGTATGGGTAAATTCTTTTTTATTATTACAGCCCACAATATAAGGAGATTGTTGCGATAAAGGCTCCTATAGATGTGGTCATTTACGTTGCACTGCATGCAACTTTATGCAGGTCACAAAAACCTTTACATCCACTGCGAATAATGTTACACATGAGATTACATCGTATGTGAACTGTAACACCAAATACACGGTTTATTTGATTACATGCATACATTGCACATTACAATATGTTGGCTGTACATCTACAGCATTGAAAGTAAGAATTCGGCGACATTTATCTGACATACGCAAATCATTAACAATCGGCATATCTATGGCCTCAAGACACTTTATAGAATATCATAATGGAGACACCTCAGGTTTTGTATTTTCAGGTATCGAAAAAGTGTTTAGGCCTATTCGAGGTGGTGACCATTGTAAAAAATTGCTAAATCGGGAAAGGTGGTGGATATATCAATTAGGTTCACGTTATCCCGCAGGTATGAACAAGAGACAGGATATTTTTTACCAATATTGATATTGCTGTGCATTTGATATATTTTAAGTGTTGAATAACATGTTTTAGATTTCACTTTGGGTTAGGCACTTAAGGGTTAAGGATTTTCCCTTTTGAAACATGTGACCGGATATGTGCCTATTTAAAGGAGATTTTTTATTTCTATTGTATACGCTATGACTAAGGAATAACTTCTGAAACGCGTCAGCGATTTTTGTACAGCGATATGCTGGTCAAGTTGACACTTTTATAATGCATACTCAATAAAAGTTACCTTTTACATTTTTCCACCATTCTGGACTGGAGCTGGATTTTCTTCACTTCCGTTTCTGTTATCCAAGGCCTGATTCCGGTCTGTCCGTGCACGTCCTGGGGTGGAACACTAGCAGAACACTGGCGGTGAGCTGTATACCATTTTGCTCTGATATGTCTGTGATCCAGTGATGGGCTCTGATATCAATTTGTTTTGAAGTGAAGGTGTAAGGAGGTGATAGGATCAGGAATCTGAATATCAGACAGATACTGGTTGTGATGTTTCAGGACAGTCCAGTCCCAAATTCTATGATGTAGCTGCACCATCCAGTGCTACACTGTGATATGAGTGTCTCCAGTGCTGGAAGATATCAGTGTGCCCCAGTGCTTGGATTTGGTATTTCCGTATCATCCAGTGCTGAGAGTTAGTGGCAGACTATATTAGGATGGAGACCAGTGTCAGACCCAATATTGCAGTGGTATAAAGCACTGAATTAGTATAGTATATATTGGGTAAACTAGTGCTGGGCTTAGTTATTTCATTGTTATCCAGGGATTGCTGTTACATAAGGGTGTCCTGCCCTATCCAGTGTCCTAGTTCTTATGTCATAGTGAGATCCAGTGTCCCACAAAAACGGACACTCGCTGAATATATGAATTATTTCAAAGTACATTCCTGCTATATGTAATAAACCCGAAAATCCAGTGCACCAGTTCTTATGTTATAGCAAGTACCAGAGTCCCAGTTCTGATAAGTGTGATCCAGTGTCCTGTTTTTTATGTTAGAGCAGCTCCAGTGTCCCGATTCTGATGACACCTTGTGATCCAGTGTCCTGTTTTTTATGTTAGAGCAGCTCCAGTGTCCCGATTCTGATGACACCTTGTGATCCAGTGTCCCAGTTCTTATGTCATAGCAAGATCCAGTATCCCCCTTCTGATAACAGTGTGCTCCAGAGTCCTGGTTCTTATGCTATAGCAAGGGCTAGTGTCCTGTTTCTGTTGACACAGTGTGATCCAGTTCTAAGGATGACAGTGCACTGGATTCACTGCTAGATTATGATTTTACATATCATCAAGAGGGGTTCAGGTCCACAGGCCATATTATAAGGTGTTCAAGTGCTGGTGTCTGGTAATACATTGTGTTACAGTAACTTCCAGTGAAGAGCTTCCATATTGTTCTGTGATCCACTGCCAGTGACTGGTTTTCAGTCCCACCCATCACTGAACAGTTCTAAGATGTTTGGTATTCAATCCATGCAGTAAGGCTATGTCTACACTGCAGTGGGCAAAAAACGACCTGAAAACGAATTACTAAAAGGGCGTGTCCCCACTGCACAGGACAAATAACGGCCCGTTTGCCGGCCGGTACTTGTCCGGTTTTGCGGCCATCCCCACGGCCGCGGGGGGACGGCTTTTCTCCGCGATGAGCAGAGAACAGCCCTCCCCCCTCCCACTGAGGTGTTCATATTCCATCCGGAAACCGGACGGAAGAATGAACATGTTCAATGTTTTTTGAGTGGCTTGCGGGCGGAAAACCCGTGCAGTGGGGACTGCTGCACGGGTTTTCCATAGAGCACAATTGTGCTCATTTTCGGCTGGTTTTTCAGGCGGTCTGAAAAACCGCAAACCGGCTGAAAAACCGGCCGGAAACCCGTGTCGTGGGGACATGCCCAAAACGTTCATGAAACTGAGTTTTCTGTCCACTGCCTGTCAAAAGCAGCTGAAAAAAAAGTCCGTTTTTTGGCGCGTTTTTCGTTTTTTGGAGCGTCTTTCCTCTGCTTTTTAATGTATGCACAAATTAAGCCATTGGATGTAAACTACACCCTACAGGTGGAGTTAACATGTTAAGTAGTCACTTCCTTTAGATCACTGTAGCCATTGTGAGCACATTGTCCTTTGTGTGCGCGCGTGCTATTTACTTTTTTAAATTTGCACCAGATTCTTGCACCAAAATCCACAAAAACCCACATTATCTTTGCATACAGGAAGATAGCTGTATTAGCGTCAAAATCTGTAAAGAAAAGGATTTTAGCGGTTAAATCCCAAAAAACGCATTATTGCACCAAATTCCGTAAAAAAACCCCTATTTTTAGTGTCAGAAGCGAGATCACTTAATTAGCGCCAACATTTTTAAATATATTGATCTTAGCGCCCAAATCCGTAAAAAAACAGATTCTGGCGGCTAAATCCGTGAAAAAACGTATTTTTTGGCGTCAAAAGCTAGATCACTTTATTAGCGGCAAAATCTGTAAAGATACGGATTTTAGCCCCAAAATCCATCAAAAAATGGATTCTGGCACCGAAATCCGTAAAAAATTATTTTTTGGGGCGTCAGAAGCGAGATCACTTTATTAGTGCCAAAATATGTTTCATAAAGGTTTTAGGAAAAAAACTAGATTCTGAAAAAATATTTTTGAGACGGCTAATTTATTAAATGGATATTTAGTTTCCAAAACGAAAAAAATTTTTTTGGCGTAAAAAGTTAAAAAAAAACGTATTTTTCTGACCATGAAACATATTTTGGCACTAATAAAGTTAAGAAAAGGATTTTGGTGCCTAAATCCATAAAAAAAACTTATTTTTATCGTCACAAGCAAGATAACTTTATTAGCGTGAAAATCTGTAAAAAAAAACGTATTTTTTAGCAAAAAAAATATGAATTTCGCAAAAATCGTTAGCGACCAAAGCATGATCATTTCATTACGAATGGTACAAGAAAGGACACATCAGACGCTTGAATGCAGATTTGATAAGGATTAACCTTTGTTACCACCCATTATAGGTGGGGCTTGGGTCTCCTGGGAGGGTTTTCATTGAAAAATCGCGGCGCTTTCCATAGACTCCTGTAGTAAATTTTCTGCCCGGTTCTGGCGTTTTTTAGAGCATGTTGCAAAATACGACCAGTGAAAAAAACGAGCAGAAAAAAGCAGCTCAGTGTGGGACAGCAAAAGGGGTTTTACAAATAGAGTCTATGGGAGTTTGATTACAGTCGTTTTTCCAGCGTTTTTAGAAAAACGAAAAATGCTGAAAAAATGGCCGTTTTTCTGTGCAGTGTAGACAGAGCCTAATAATTCAATATAATGCTCTACCTCGCTCTGTTCTCTGATCCTTCAGTGTAATCCAGTGAGACTGCTTAGTCCGTGCCAGCTATGTCATGTCGCTGTGGAAGCACGGCTAAATTAGGCAATGCCAGGAGCATCACTTGCTGAGGAGCCGCTGCTCTATTTCTGTTTATTGTCAAGTGAACATTTGTCTAAGGAAATGCAAAGCTCTAACTTCACCAGAAAGTCACATCATTCACATTGCTGTTAATGGGACATTCCCCAATTATTAGCACTCAAATGACAAGATCAAAAATTCTGTGACTGCTATAGGTTTGATTGCTGACTTGTAATACAATATGTGAAGGAACATGCTATATTATGGGTCCATGGCAGCCAGTGGGTGCCATAATGAGGTCCATCATATGACCCCATGCATGCTTTTTGATATCCAATAGGTAAGAGAGCTAGGTCTCTGGTGCACCCCACTGGAAGTAGCATCTCTGTTAGCCACATTCCCTCCCTTTTTTTTAAAACCCTTAAACGAAGCTTCAAAAAAGGGGAGTTAAAAGAAGAAATTTTTTAAAAAATTTTTGGTCCTTGGTTTTAACAGGAAAACGTTTTTATTTTTCAATGACCAGTTTTTGGATGAGCACCGTTTTTCGGCGTTGTACTTTATAAGGGAATACGTTTAAGGGACAACTATTAAAAATGAATTTTTTATTTTTACAAAAAGTTTTTGTTTTTTAATTTTTTTTTCCCCTTTAAAATAAAAATTGTTAGATTAAATTTTAAATTTTAGGTTTAAACAAAAGTGAAGTTGGGAATTTTTGTCAAAATTTTTAAAAATTTTTTTTTATTTTTCAACATAAAGGGCCGTTAAATGAAGACTTTTTCTAAATACATTGGTCAATAATTTACTTTCTTAGGAAAAGCGTTTTGTATTGCTCGACGTGCACACGGGTTTCTGGGGTTAAACCTGCACACCAGACAGGCTTTTTCTGTTTAGCTAGGGGAGGGAGGACGTACCCTTTTGGGACAACTGAGACGAGCAAACTAACATATTAACAAGAAGCTTCCTAAACAAAAAGGTACTGTGTGTGGGGACGAAAAGCATGACTTTATCGTACCTGTTAGAGATGACATCCCCTGCCTGTCAGAGTAATGTCATGCAGAATAATTTTTTTAATCACTGCTGTAGAACCACCCACAGGCTTCGGAGACAGAGTAAGTGCAAAACTGCTAAAATTCAGTGAAATGGCATGGTGAAGAAAGCCCATTTTAAGAAGCCCTGAAATATGACTGGGGATGTAAGCCAAACCAGAAACTCATCCATAAAGAAAAGTCTTCCATCTGTGAGCACCTGCTATGTGGTGTTTGCTCCTCATCAGTGCAGAGCAGGGTACTGGTTGGGACAGAAGCATTTAACCCTTTATCGACACATTATGTAGTTGATAAGAGAGTAAGGCGCAGGCCGTAAAGTTAGTTATACCCAGAACCTGCAACTGCCTTGGATCAGAGTGAACTCCAGTCCCAGTCTTTTAACCCTTTTGATGCCACAGTAAACACCTTTGGGGATCATGTCATAATACATTAGATGCCGCAATCACACCTCTCGCAGCACGATAGCAGAGTGCCAATTGGATGTCATGACAGCCAGGGTCCTATTAAAGGCCAACGTAGCAGTCATGCTACTCTTCTATTACACCCGGTCATAGGCAGGATTAAAAAGGGGCAGCCATTTTTTGTAGGGGCCCCTGCAGAGAAAAGCCGTCCCCCCTCCGCGGCCGTGGGGACGGCACACAAACCGGACAAATACCGGTCGGATAAACCGACGGGTATTTTTCCATTGCCGTGTAAATGGGCCCTAACTGTAGAAGCTGCTGGGCAGAGTGGGTGACCATGCCAGCATATGCCTGACACACTTTTCAGGAGCCAGAAGTGGAGTTTTTTGTGGGGACAGAATATGGGTGAGTTCACATGGTGGCTTTTGGCGCTGACCGTTTCAGTGCAGAAAAAGCATTGTTTCCTTGTTGAAAATGTGTGGAGTTTCAACAAGGAAACAACGTTGACTGCCCCGGGCAGATGTATGCCCCTATCCCTTGTTTTGTTGACACGTAAAATGCCTCAAAGATTTGACATTTAAATTCTCTGTAGGCGCTGTTGGCACACACCGCTTTCTGTGTTTTTTTTAAGCTTATTTTGGGCCTAATTCACCCCAAATTAAGCGTCAAAATCAGCCGTGTCAATATACCCTACGAGTTCCGTTTTTTTTTCATTTTCTTGCCTTTACTGATGTATTCCTCAAGGGTCTAGACACGGTCTACTACTTGAGGTCCCCTTGAAGATTGGGAGGTGGGCTTAAGCAGTTTTGGCCAAAAGTGTGAACTAAGAACCGCAAAATTTTTTCCATGTATCCTAGATAGCAGTTATGCTTTTTCCAAAATTCCTATGTCCCGTTTGATAGTTTCATTAGTCCATATTATTACACTGTTTTTGAATGTATGTATATATTGCTGCCACACCCGTGTGCATTTGTGCTTTTTTTAAACAAAGTTTTTTTGATGTCCAAAACCAAATGTTGCTTTTGACTGTCTACTTCTTGGACTGGAGAGTCAATGGCCTGGAGTTTGTCCAAAGCATAGGTGCAACCTGCGTTACTAGAAATCATAGGTTCCCACAGCAAAATAAGATGGGGCTCCCAATGGCAGGAAACTAACAGCAGCACAAGAAGCAATAATAAAGGTATAAATAATAGTGCCAAAAATACCAGAGAACTCGCATAGTGGTGCTAGATAGCAAAAAGCTGCAAACTTGTCTTACAAAAAGAGACTATGTTCTTCTAACCAACTGGACCCCCTCCACTTTTGGGCCCATATCAGCTTTTATGGCTGCTACAACTATAGTAACAAATCGTTAGAATGGAGTCCCAAGTTCCACCGAAAAAACAGCCCCAGGCCTGTTGTGCCAATGTGCCTGCGGGTTTATACACAGCCGAGTCACATTAATATGACCACTTCCTGCTTTTGACATTGACAGCATGGCTGGCTTGGTGGGTATATAAGGTGTGGGATAGGCTGTCTGCACACATATCCCTTGTTGCTATCATGTATATAAGGGACAATTTATCAGAGTTGCAATAAGTGATGATTATTGACTTCCAGACCAAGGGTGGCAATATTTCTGAAACTGCGCAGCCTGCAAGCTGATTCCATGCTGCTGTGCTGAAGGTGCGTCATGAGTAGACATTGTGAATAAGCAACATGGAAACTGCAGAGCACCAGGTGTCATTGATATGAGAGGTGAACGTCGGCTACAAAGTTGTGCAAGGGACGACAGTAGAGCAGCTCATCACCTAAATGAACAGTCCTATATGGACAGCACTGTTGCCCTGCGCCATTGAAGTTCTGGGTTCCAATCCCACCAGGAACAACATCTGCAAGTAGTTTGTATGTTCTCCCTGTGTTCACCGTTCCAAGCTGTTCACTTCTGAACAGTGATGTAAATTAGTGGCATTGATGGCTGCAGCCATTCAGCACCTGCAATGTTGACGTGCCCATTCGGAAGTGAGGGTATATTAACCCTTTAAGCCGAACGCCTGAAAAGTAGTTAATGACCAGAACATTTTTTTTAGTTTTTGCCTCCTTGCGTTTCGACATTTGTAACTTTTTTTTTTTTTTTTTCAATGACGCAGTTGTATGAGGCCTCGTTTTATTCGAGACGAGTTGTACTTTATGGAAGAATAGATTAAGTTCACTTATAAATAATTGCAGAATTTTTTTTTTTATTTAAAACTCGTCTCTTGGGCCTTACAAGCTATTACCGCCTTGTGGGTAAGGAAGAAACACTTCTTCCACTGCTCAACAGAAAAAGTTTTTGGGAGTTCCCTTTCCCATGTCGCACAGTAATGAGGGAGTGTTCGAGAACCATGCAGTAAGAGCCATTGGTAAAGTAGGGAAATCAGGTGTCGTGGCAGCGCAGGAGCTACGCAAAGTTTCTCGAAGGGGGAGAGAGGTCTGTATATATCTTTTTTCGAGATGGTGGAATTAAAGAAGTGCCGGAGTTGCAAGTATTCAAAATAATGCCTACGGGATGATGAGTGGCCGTGCAGAATATCCTCCAATGGGAGAAAAGATCCCTGTCTATGGATATGCATGGCCAAAATGGGGTTAGACCTGGAGCTCCCCAGGAAGGAGCCACTAGGGCAACCTGGGGGGAAGGAGGGATTATCTGAGACGGGCACTAAGGGGCCATTCAGGTCCAACAGGGACTCTGAGGGTTTAGACTTTTGCAGAATAGTGAACGTGTGCATAGCACTGAAGGATAAGGTTGAGGGCCTGATTTGAGGGAGACTGAAGGACCAAGGGATGGAAATCATGGTCTTCGGACAAACATGGTCTGCCAGAGAAACCCATTAACTTGGCCCGAGGACTATGTTTTAAAGACCCAAGAAACCTCGCATTGGCAGCTGCCAAATATTTAGAGCTTACAATCGGGGAGACCTATTCCGCCTTCCTGTTTGGGCCCGGGACAGCACTCCCCTCTTATTCTCGGACGGCAAGAAGGGCCATTTTAAATTTCCGGAAAGGCACTCTTAACCCGGCCCAAAAGGAAGATGGCAGGACGATTGGAACGGTCTGGAATAGATACAAAAGTTTCGGAAGAATAGTCATCTTAATGACATTCATTCTCCCAAACCACGAGAAGTCTTTCCGACTCCAACTCCCCCAAAAAATCGGACAATCTAGGAAGTAAGGGCAAAAAATTGGAGGCAAAAAAGCTGTGATAAACCCGCAGGGAATTTGGTTCCCAGATAAGAGATTTCCCCCCCGGGCCCCGGGAAAAGGGGAAGTTCGCTTTGATGTTCGCAACTAAGTTAGGGGGAAGAGAAATATTCAAGGCTTCAGATTTAGAAAAATTAATTTTATAGTTGGACCATGAGCTAAAACGGGCCAGTTCCGCCATCAGGGAGGGAAGAGATATAAACGGATCTGTCAGGTAAATCAACAAGTCATCAGCAAAAGCCGAACACTTGAACTCCTGCGTGCCAATCCGTATCCCCCTAATGTCCGGACTGGCCCGAATAGCGGCCATCAAATGTTCAATAATCAAAACATATAACAGTGGGGACAGGGGGTATCCCTGTCTAGTGCCATTTCGAATATCAAAGGCATCAGACAAGGAGCCGTTAATCTTCACCCTTTGCCGAAGGATTTTGATAGAGCGCTAGAATCCTGGAAGTGAAGAGGGGTCCTAAGCCTATGTGCTGGAGAGTGTCCGACAGAGAGTCCCAAGAGATCCTGTCAAACGCTTTTTCCGCATCCAGTGACAGGATCATCAAGGGCTCCCCCCTCGACTGAGCGAGGTTGATGATATCCAAGGTTTTTAAGGTATTCTCCCTCGCCTCCCTACCCGGAACGAAGCCTACTTGATCTGGATGAATCAGGGCAGGCAAGTGGGGGTTAAGGCGATTGGCTAGGAGCTTGGCATAAATTTTGAGGTCTACATTAAGAAGAGAAATTGGCCTATAGCTCCCGCAGGCTTGCGGGTCTTTCCTTGCCTTGGGTAAGACTGTAATATGTGCAAGGGAGGATCCTGCAGGAAAGGGAGGGGAGGTGGCGACATTATTAAAAACACCTCTAGAAAAAACAGGGATAAGGAGGGGAGCAAATTTTTTTTTAAAAAATTTACTGGTAAAGCCGTTTTGGCCGGGTTTCCCCCCCCAGGGAGTTCCTTGATGACGGCCTCCATTCCCTCTCTCCCGAAAATGGTGCCTCAAAAAGTTGTACCCCTCAGCCGACAGAGCGGAAAAATGGGGAGGGAGGCTTCGAGTTCAAGGGAGAGGAAGAAGCGGACCCGCAGGAGGTTGTATAAATTGGAGTAGTAGGACGAATTCCTTGGCGATCAGATTCAGTGTATGGGCCAGATTTCCCTTGGCTAACTATAATACTTGGGATAAAGGATTGAACGATTAATCCCTTTGAGCCCGCGCTAAGAGGTGGCCCTCTTGTTTCCAAATTCATAGAACCTGCTACGGCAGACCTGTAGGAGTTTACCCAAAAAGGCTTCAAAGAGTCTACGAACTTCAATTTCTGGCCATAAGTAGGTCCGCAACCCACACCTCCCGGTAGGGCTTGTTTATGCAAGAGTTCCAGCGAGGCTACCTTTGCAAAACCTTTGCGATGGCGGCTGAAGCGCCTTCTTGAGGTGACTCCCAAATCTTGAGAGCACACCTGCAAAACGCATTTAAGGGCTTCCCATTTAAATATTGGAATGTGTGATTTCCCCCACATGGTCAGAAATGAAGGTCTCAGTAACCTCCTGGAGCTTTGCGAGGCAAAGGAAATCCAGCAATAGAGATTCATTAAGCCTCCCAAGATCTAGCTTGAACAGAGAGAAATGGGAGACGGAGGTGACCATAGACTGGCCCATGGTCTGACCAAGCACACTCCCTATGATGGAGGAGCCACAACCAGGGGAGGGCACCATGTTTAAGATTTTATAGTCGATACAACTGTATGTATTATGGGGAGAGGAAAAGAAGCTATAATCCCTATCTGAGGGATGCTGAAGCCGCCAACCTTACAGAAGCTGGAATTGAAACAGGGCTTTCTTAACTCTTAGCTGAGTACGAGATAGTGGAGCGCCCAGTGGAGTTATCCATAGTCGGGTCAAGAGTGAGGTTAAAGTCCCCGCAAAAGAGGACCGTACCCTGAGCATGGGAATTCAATCTATCTAGGACCTCTAACAAAAAAAGACGGTTGCCTGAGATTAGGAGCATATACATTTACGACTGTAAAAACATGGCCAGCAATGTTTAAGATCAAGATTAGGTATCTGGCTTCAGCATCAGGGATACACCCAAGTACAGAGTGAGAGAGGGACTTATGGACAGCAATAGCAACCCCCCGGGATTTAGAGTAGGGGCAGTTGGCAAAATGCCAATGGGGGAAATATCTATCTTTGATTATAGGGACATGGTCTACTTTGAAATGTGTCTCCTGAAAACATACAATCTGAACCTTTGACGGTGGAAATGGTGGAGGATTTGTGCACGCTTCTGAGGTATGTTCAAACCCTTGGCGTTGAAGGACGCTATCTTGAGGTCCCCCATTTAAACAGCAAGGGGGGAAAGATAATGCCTTATGCCCACTTCTTGCGCCCGGATACGACAGGGAGGGGAAAACAGATAAGGAAGGGAGAAGAAAAGAAAAGAGACAACCAAGAACAGCAGGGGAAAAGAAAGGAATGTTGTGCCCCTGCAAAAACCACTATAAGAACTCCTAAACATATAGGAAGACCGAAGCCGAACAGCGGCGTCGGGATTCCCAGCCCTACTATGGGGACAAGGAAAACAGGCATAATGGGAAGTAACTCCCGGACAATGTTGACCGGTATTTATGCATGAGCATCCTAAACATTAGCTGAATGAAACACAGAAATACGTCAGAAATAAACATATTATGAGCAACAGTTGTGTCCCATGGGGAAAACAATCACATATATGCAACGACCCTCAGGCAGGAACACTAAGGGGGATTAACGGGTGCAGGCCCCGAGACCAAATATGTTTTTACTGAGCGTGATCCCTTAGAACGGGGCTTTCGTGGCGGGAGTCCCGGATCATCCCCGTGAGAACTCTGCGTAGGGCCCGAGGGACCGCCTCCCCCTCCCCTGGGAAAGCAATACAAGGCCACTCAGGCAGGGAAATATTTGGAATCTGCAAGTCCTGTAGGAACGTTGGTACATCTTCGGGAGAGCGCAGGGTATAAGTGCGGTCATCCTGTCGTACAATGAGAGCGAAGGGGAAGCCCCACCTGTAGGGTATATTTCTTTCACACAACACAGAGAGAATTGATTTGAGCAGAGCCCTTTGCGCCAGGGTATGGTGCGAAAGGTTCCGGGAAATTTGTATGGGTCGCTCTTGAATATTGCAAAGGGCCGCCACCTACGGGCTTTTTGCATGATTTCTTCCTTGAGGACATAGAAATGTATGCGGTAAATAACGTCCCGTGGGAAATGTACATCCTTGCTAGGTGGGCGCAATGCTCTATGAACTCTGTCCAGCTCAATGAACGTGGTGGGAGCTCGGTCCAGAATATCATTGAAGATGTTGGAGACGGTGGAATACAAATCAGAAGAGGGAATGGACTCCGGGAACCCCTGATCCTGACGTTTTTTCTTCCCCCCTCTATTCTCGACATCGTCCAGATGTTGCTGGAGGGCAAATAATTGTGAGGGGTGTTGTTGTACCGTGCCCTGCAGATCCCGCAGGAGGACCGAAGAGGATTCATGTGATTTTTTGCAAACAGTCCACTCTCGTAGACACGGTAGACAGATCGAACGAAAATTGGTCAAAAGTCCTTTCCCACAGTCCACCAAAAGCTGTTTTTCCATAAAGGGAAATATCCTTTTTTTGGTAGGAAAAGGGCTGAATGGGGACCTGAATGTCGGCAATCGTGATTTGGGTTACTGTTGTGACCTGGCTGAGGAGGCAACAGTTTGGGCTTGTGATAAACTGGGAGCCCCCGACGGCAGCAGGAGAGGCGAGTAGGGTTGGGCCGGGAGGGTCGGTGGAGAGTAGCCCATACTGCTCGTGAGCTACCCCCCAGAAATTGGGGAGGGCACAGCCATGTATGTAGCCCCAGCTGGGAGCACGGGGCAGAAGCACTGCTTGCGAGGAGGGTGCACCATGCGCTTCCTGAGAGCAACCCAGGGGAGGCCTTGATGTGTAGGTCCCCCCCAAGAGGACCCCTGGACCAGCTGGGGAGGGTCCAATCAGACCCGGGCAAGAAGCACTGAGCCCTGGTGGGGTTGCGGGCCAAGACAGACCAGTCCACGCCTTGTGTATGAGGGTGATGACCCCCCCTGGGTTTTTTTCCCCCTCCCCTTTCCCGCTCTGGGGCCCGGGGCCCATCAGGGGATCCCTTTGTTGGGGAAGGGCTGGGGGTGGAGGGCCTGGGGGCCTGAGGGGGACGGGAAAGGGTGAAACCCCCAACCCCAACGGGCCCTTTGGGGGGGGGTGATGGGGAAAACGGATTTACAAGGTCCCTGGGTAAAAAGGGCTGGGGCCCTGAGAACCCGCGGGGCTTTAAAGGACGGGAAAGGGGGCCAGCAGCGGGGCCCTGTTTGGGGAAAAGGTGTCCGGGGGAGCAGTTTTGTACCGCAGTCCCGTCGTTGAAAGAGGGGCGATCCTGCATTGCGCCCCCAGGTAGGGCCCACGAGGGGGAAATTTCGGCCACGGGCCCGGGAAATTCCCACCCCAGTCCACCCAAGCCAAAGGCGTTTTCCGCCCGGAAGCTTAGCCGGGTGGGGGAGGGGCCCTGCGGTGCAAGGTCTCCCCCCGGGGGGCCGCCGCTGGGGGCCCCCACCCAGCTCAGGAGAGGCCGGGGGGGGTCGGATCCGGGGGGAACGGGGAAAATTTTGTCCCCGTCCCGCGGGTACGGGCATAGAAGGCCTGGATCATGGGAAAGGCAGGTGGGTCGGGACCTGCCCTTTTGGGTCCCTCGGGGGTCACCCGGTGGGAAGCGGCGGGAAACCTTGTCGCGTCCCCGGGGCGGGGGTTGGTGGGGGGGCTCTCCGAACTTTGTTTTTGTCCCCCGGGAATTCCCTTAAGGGGATGCAAGCGGTGGGCCCGCGGGGCCTTTTTTTTTTCGCTCCCCTCGGCGGCGGTGTTGGAGGCGGGGCGGGGTTCTCGCCCACCGGGGCCCGCAGTGCCCGGGAAGCCCGGGGGATAGGGCTGAAGGGATCTGCCCCCGCAAAGCCCCGACGGCCGGGAGTTTAAAAACCCGGGGGTAAGCGGCGGGTTGTGGATTTTCCCCTCCGGGGGCCCCGAGCGCGAAAGGGAAGGGGCTCCGGGTAATCCCCGTACCCCCTTTCCCACGGCAGGCGGTAAAGGGAAAACCCGGCGGGCCATTTTTTGGGGACGGCCCTTTCCCCCAGCCCATTTTCCCCGGCCCCATTCAAGCTGGAGTAGGGGCCCCAAAGTGGGGTTTTAATATGTCCCTTGAGAGGCCAAGGGTTTTGGGTTGGGGACCCGCCCGGGCCTTTTTTGGAGGTTTTTCCCTTTGGTTAGCTTCAGTGAAGGGGTTGGATGTTGTAATTTTCACCCGGGGCTCAAAACCCCCAGTTCCTCCCTCGGCCCATTTTCAAGCCAGGGCCCCCCAGTTTTAAATTTTTTTATAAGCCTGAAAAACCCCCTTTTAAAGGTTTGTGCCAGTCACAGGCCTCAAGTTTTGTATTGGAAAAATTGTTTTTTAATATTTTTTAACTAATCTCCCCTTTTAACCCAAATTGTCGGCAAAAAATTGCCTTGAGGGAATTTAACCCCAATGTTTTCCTATTCCCCCTTTCAAATTTCAATCCCTGGTTTCCCGGTACGTACATTCCGGGGATGTAGTAGTAAAACCTTTTCCCCACCCTTTTCATGTGACAGGTGCCAGAATTTTAACGGGCCCAAACAACGTTCAAAAAAGCACTTAACCCTCTAGGGCCTTTTGTTGGTCCAGCGTCACCAGGGCTGTGGAGTCAGGAATCAGTATTCATTTTGCAGGAGTCTGAGTCATTTAAAAAAATGCCCGCCCCAAAATATTTAATTTAAAATTGGGCAAGGTATTAAAATCCCGGGGGGCCAAAGAGCAAAAAGAAAGGGGTCCCTGCCCAGTGTTTCGGGCCCCCATGTTTTCCCAGCCCGTAAAGATGGGGAAAGTCTTGAAAATTTATTTGGATGAAATGGAGAAGGCAAAGCGTAACCACAGGGGGAAAAATATTCCGCCCCATAGAAAACAGTTTTCCCAGTTTTTCAGCAAAATTTTTTCAAGTTTTAAAAAGGGGGAAAAAGCTTCAGCCCCCAGTCCCCCCCCTCCTTTTATATGTGCCCCAAAGGGCTTTCCCCCCTTTAAAAACGGGTTTCCCCCACTCTTAAAACCATGATAATTTTTCCCCCTTTTACTCCCCCCAAATCCCCCTTTTCACCACCTGTTTTCGGGGGCCCCCATTTCCCATCCACCCTTCCCGATTTTAGTGCTGTTTTTCATCCCAGCCCTAAACCCATCTTTTGCAAATTTATCGCCCCAACCCTCGGGCCCATTTTCCCTTCCCCCTTTTAAAAACAGGGCAAATTTCCCACTCCCATTTTAAAAAAACAACCCTTGACCCCCCCCTTCCCCGGGGCCAAACCCTATGCCCCAATTTCTCTACTCCCCCCCTTTTGCCCCAAAAACTCCTCGAGCACCCAGCTATTTTTAAGCTGTCCTCCCACCCCCCTTTCCAACTCTTTTCTTGCCCCACTACAATTTTTTGGTTTTCCGGGACCCCTTAAATTTCTACCGAAAACCGCCCAAACCCCAAAGTCCCCAATTTGACCTAGAACTCCCAAACCCTCAGCCACTACTCTGTCCTTTCTCCTTCTAGACTTGTCTCTGTTTTTTTGACACTTTTGACCTTTCCCCCTTCTGCTACAAAAATCCTCTCCCTCCCTTGGCATCAGGGACTTGGCTCTTTCCGGGATTCTCCTTTTCCCCCCCACTGATCGGATTTTCACCCGTTCTCATTCTGCCCCACCCCCCTCCCCCCGGGCCCCTCTCTGTTGGGGGTCCCCAGGGGGCAGCCCGGGGGCCCCCCTTAACTTTTTTCATACTTCCCTTTTGGTTGGGCCCAGCCTCATTGCCCCCACAGGTTTTCCCATTACCACCGATTTTGCTGTTAACCCCCCCATTTTTGATTTCCCCGGGCCCCAGATGTCACCCTTTTTTCTCTCCCGGATCCCCAAGCTGGCCCTTCCCATCTCCCCCCTTTTTCCCCCCCCCGTCCCCTAAAAACAAAAATGTGGGGGAAAACAGAATTAATCTTCTTTCCCCCGTCCCCCCCCCTACCCCCCCCTGTTTTCTCCCCTTTCACTTTAAATGGTGAAACACTCTCACCATGGGCCCTTTAAAAGTAACCCTTGATCCGCTTTTCCCTTTCAAACCACAATCCAAAACCCTCACCTCTGCTCCCGGGCCCCAACCTAAAAAAGATCCTCCACCGCCCCATCCACAACTTCAAGGACACCAAAATAAATCGGGGCCCCATTGCCCTTGTAAATCTCCCCCTAACTTTTTGCAACATTTCTCTTTTGGCCCTTTCCCCATCTAGAAACTCTTGCCCCCCTTTCCAACCCCTTGCCCTTCTTTCCACCTTTTCTCCTCACTACCCCTTTCCCTTTCTCCCCTCTGCCCAATTTCCCTTTCCCACGGTTTCCATTGCCCCTGGGGGGGGGAAAATTCACTTAAAGGGTTACTAACCTATGCCTACAAGGCTCTCCAAAAACCTCTCCCCTCCATACATCTCGGGCCATTTAAACCCCCAAAAAAAATCCCCCCTCCACGAAAATCAATTTTCCCGCCCTCCCCTTTTCCCTTTCCTTCTCCTTTATCAGCTCCTCAAATAACCGTTTTCCAAACTTTCCTGTGTACCCCCACTCTGGAATGCACTCCCCCCAACCCCATCAGAGGTTTTTACTTAATTTAAAATTGTGTATTATTAGTTTGAAAAGGAAAAATAGTTTTAAAGCGGAAAAACGACCGGAAGCAGGCTTCAAGGTTGGAAAAAGAAATGTTTCAATGACAATAAATAGTGGAGTTGCTGTTTTGGGCCTTTCCACAGCCCCAAAAGACCTAAACCCCCAATCCAAATTTGGGGGTTTGGGAGTTGTCCCCAAGCCCCGGGTCTGCCCCCACTTTGGGGAAAAATTTTGGTAGAAGAGCCTAGGTTCAGTTTGGTCAAGATAGGGATTTACCAGATACTAACAAATGAATAAAAAAAAAAAAAATTACAGAAAACTTCCCAAAATTACATGCCCACCCAAATCTCCCAGAATAAAGCAGGATGCAAAATTTGGGTTTGCAGTTTCCCAAATTGATGTAAAAGAAGGTAAAAATTGTCTATAAAATTTTTTGGCTGTAGCCATGTTACAAACGGTAGGGGGGAGGGTAAAGATATGGAGCCTGAAAGTCAAATTTCCCAAAACATTTTTAACCCTTTTGCTTGTCAGTGTTGTTTTTCCAAAAATAGGTTAAATTATTGAATCAAAAGGTGATAAAACACCCCTTGTGTTACCCGTAAAAAAGTTTTCATTTTAAAAAATGCGCCCGTGTATGAGGGAGTCGGGTAGGGGTTTTGGGAGATTGGGGTGGGGGTTTCGGGTTTTGGGCCCTTTTACCGACTCCAACCCCTGGTTTTGTCTCGTGAAATAAAAACCCAAATTCTTTGCCTTTACGTTTTGTATGTACTGGCAGCTGTGACAAAAAATGAAAGCGTCCGGGGGTTGGGGTCTTCTAAAATTTTAATTAGGGGCCCGATGGCCCAAAAAAAAACCAAAAAAGAAATTAAAGGTTTTTCCCCCATTGCTTTTGTTTTCAGAAAATCGGGCTGCAGGCAAGCAAAATTATTGGCACTGATGTGCTCCTACAATTTATAGTAAACTAAAGGGAAAAAAATGGAGTGATCCTTTAAGAGGCTGTTTAACCATGATGTTTCACAGAGCCATAGGCAGCTGCAGACTCACACTTCTTGTTAAGGTATATAATTTGTAGTGCACAAGGTACCAGGGGGGTTTTTAAAACTTTTAAAAGACGGGTCAATAATTAAGGAGACAACCCTCTGGTGCTAGAGAAAAAGGCTAAAGCAGGGGGAGGGAAATCGTTTTGTTTTGGAAACAGCAGCTTTGAGCAATGGGAAAAAAAAAGAGAGCAGGGAGAGGTGGTTTTTTGCCCTTGGGGAAACTTTTTGGTTAAATTTACCAGTAGTTTAAATTTCTTTTTTAATTTTAAAACAAGGGAAAAATCAGAAAAAAGCAATGTATTTGGTAAAGGTCTTCATTTCCCTTTACTTTAAAAAAGTTATCATTGTGGTGGGGAAAACTCCTTTTAAATTTGTTTTAAAAAATTTTTAAAAACTAAAAAAAATAAACCTTCAGTTCAAAATTTATAAAATTACCTTATGTTAAAAGGGAAAAATTTAATTTTTTTTTTTTTTTACATTGCTTTTCCATCATAATCGAACTAAAAATAATTATTTATTTGCACTTGCAAGCATGTAAAAAAAAGGGGTTTTTTTTTGCCAAGAAAATTTTAAAAAATTTAAAAGTGTCATAAAGACAAATGAAACCCCAGAATGTTAATTCATGAAACCCCCATCTCACCCCAACAAAAAAAAAAGGACAAAACACGCCGGTTTGTTGGAGTCGGGAGTCGGGTTTGGGGAAAAATTTTGCAGGAGTCTTTAAAAAAGGGGGACCGACCCCGGGACTCCCAAAAAAATAAAATAAGTTGGCCCAATTAGTTCGATGCAGTGCAAAGGAAGGAAGGGGGAAATTTGGGGTTTCGGGCCCAATTTGTATGTTCCCCTTATTTCACCCCCTCATCCTTTGGGGGGAGTTGTAATTGATGACAGGGGCGGGCCAAAGGGCTGCCCGGGGGGAAAAAGTTTTCCGTTCCCGGGGAAAAAAAGGTTTTTTCGAAAAAAATTTTTCACCTGTTTTTTCAAAAAAAAAATAAAAGGGATAAACCATTCTTTCAAAGCTGACTGGGCTGGGGCAATTTCCCTTTTAAAACCCTGACACGGTTCCCCCTTTGTGGGTCACCGTTTTTGCCCCCAAGTTAGTGTTAGAGAGGGCCGTTCTCTAGCCTGGAAATAATGAGATCAGATTTTTCCCAGGTTTGATGCGGATTGAAAGGAGGGGAAAATTATTTCTTTAACCCAAAATTTAGGGGACTCCAAAAATGTTCCAGGGTGTGTTTGCCCTATTTAAAAATTTTTTTTTTGTGTCCTAAAGGTTTATGTCCAATAAAAATATTTTTCGCGGGCAAGGGAAAAATGGTAACAAAGTTTTGGGAAATTGTGGGCTTTCAGGTTCCAAAATTTCATCCCCCATATTTAAACTTTTGTACATGGGGGCTACTGTAATTTTATTTAACAGTTTTATTATTTTCTAAATTTTTTCTTAGTTAAATTTTGCTCCCAAAAAAACCCAAAGTGATTTAAATTTTTATTATTTTTTTTAGTATTTGGGAAAAACCACCCTTTGGTTTTTAATACTGCCTGAATCCTTTGGGTTCTGAAAACAGATTCCAAAACTTTTCTTTAAAAAACTGATCCCAGGTCTCTTTACACATTTTCCCAAAAGTTGGGAAAACTGGACTTGGATACAAATACGTTTTTCATCAAACTCCCACCCCCAAGGTTCAAAAGTCAAAAAATTTTTTTACCCTTTTGCTTTTTTTAAATGTTTTGTTCTACCTAAATTGCTTGGGTTTATTGTATATTAAGGTGATAAAAAAGCCTGATGTTACCATTTTACTACAGTAAAAGGGGGTTAAAACCCTCTTAAACATGCCCATGTTGGGGCCCCCCCCCCCCCAAAAAAAAAAATCCCCGGAAAATCAAAAAGTCCCGGAGGGTTGGGAAATTGAGGGGTCAAAAATCGGGGCTTCGGCTTGCAGACTCCAAAAGCCCCCGCCCACCGGGAAAAGAAAAAAAAAAAAGTTATCTCCTTTAAAATTTTGGTGGCAGAAAAAAAATTTTTTTTTTTTAAAAAATGTTTTTTTATGTTAAAAAAGCAAAAATTCCCCAAACTAAACCCATATAAATGTGTTAAATTTTGGGGTGCCTGAAAAAAAAAAAAAAAAGGGTAACATGAATTTATTTCGCCACCCGTTAATTTACCAATTTAAAAAAAACAGGGAAAAAAACTTAAATTGCAGATTTTCCTTTCTCTTTTTTTATTTTCCTCTTCTAAAAAAAAAAAAAAATTTTTAATTAAAAAAAGGAAAGGCCCGGGCAGAGGGAAATGGCAGATGGAAAGGTTTTAAACAGATAAAAGCAAGGTTATGCACATGGGGAGGGAAAAAAACCAATTTCCCTGAATTTTCATGTTTTTAAAAAGGAAAAAACATGGGTAAAAAGGGGGACTGGAGAAAGGGTTTGGGGGGAAACCTTTAAAATTGTAGCAGCCCGTGTCAGGACCCGCGCTGTCAAGGAAAACAGGATTTTTGGGGGGGGTTTTTAAAAGGGGATAAGGCACCCTGAAAAGAGAACATTATTTTCCCCTTTTACAAGTCCAAATGGGGTTGCCAACATGGAAAATTTTGTACAGTTTTGGGGGGCCCGGGGCACAGGAAAAAAACATTTTGAGGGTTGGGAAAACAGGGGGACAAAAAAAAATTAAAAAAAACTGGGGGGGACCCCAAAACCCAGAAAGATTAGGGAAGGTTAGGGTTATTTGGTTTTTTTGAAAAGACCCGGGTTCGGGGGGCCCCTAATAAAAAATGTTTTAAAAAATATTAAGGGGGCCCAAAATTTGAGACCTTTTCCCAAGATTTATTTTTTACCCCGGGCTGGGATTCTTGTAGAAAAAAAGGGGGGATCCTCTACGTCTTGAGGGAAAGAAAAGGGGGCTTTAAAAAAAATAGAAAGGGGTTCTTTACCTGTTAGAGCGGTTTAGGGGTGTGGAAAATTTTCTGCCGGGAAAAGGGGCTTTGGGGGAATTCACTAAGGGTCTTTCAATGTTTATTTCAGAACGGTTTTGCCGCCGTATTTACGTTTGGTAAATCCGTTCCGAAATCAGTTACAAATAAGTAACAGGCCATTTAATATTGCTCCCCAATGGGAAATACGTGTCGTGTTTAGAGACCACGTATTTCCGTGTGTATTGCGCCGCGGATTTGTGGCCGCCAAACGGCCGGAAAAACAATGGTCCTGTCACTTATTGAGCTGGATTTCACGACGGATTCACCCCATATATGAATGGGGATTGTAAATCCGTCGCCAAATACGTTCCACACTAAGTGACACTTATTTGCAACCGATTTCGGAACATATTTACGATTGGAAATCCGACGTAAATACGTTTTTGAAATAAGCTGTGTGAACGAGCCCTAACAGAGTTCAAAAAGGGTTTGGATGCATTTCTGGGGGCGTAATAATATAACAAGTTATTTAAAGACTAGGATTTTAGGAGAGGGGTCATTGATCCAGGATTTTTTTCTGATTGCCAGATTGGAGTCGGGAAGGAATTTTTTCCCTAAAATGAGGACAATCGGCTTCTATCTCATTGGGGTTTTTTGTCTTCCTCTGGATCAACACTTTAGCACAACAGGCTGAACTGGATGGACGTCTCGTCTTTTTTCGGCCTTTCAAACTATGGTACTATCTTCTATATACTCAAAACTGGTGGCACAATTAAAAAGTCTTCATGTACTCAACAGAATAATAATAAAGTTGTGGCAAGTGGAAATTGAGAATGAAAAACTTTAAAAAAATGTTATTAATTTTTTATGCTAAAAACTAAGACATGGATTTTTCCACTTGTACATATGAAATCCACACTGCACTTATTGGCATGGTTTTCACACGGGTTCTACATTGGGAAGCACATACAGGAGGAGGATGCATCCATTAAATGTATTAATATAGAGTCAAAACGGTATCTCATTTCTGCTGTAGATTCTTTATGATGGACAAATCTGTCAGGTGAACAAGGCGCTGCCACCTACCCCTACAGGTGATGGCTCCTGAGCCCATCCTATCACTGAACAACTGTACAGCACAGCACTGGTAAATTGTCTATTACAAAAGAAAGCAGAACATTGTGGTGCTCCTCAAAACATTTCCCAACCTCTACAGCAGCCTCTCAAGGCCATGACCCACCATGTCATTTTATATGGCCCATGAGAGCTTAGACGCAGGAATAGACCAGGTCCGAACACAGAAGGGCATTGTATTCACAGGCAGATGCAGCAATGTCAGCATATGGAGCGGGCACCATCTTGGATTAAAGGGGTTGTCTCACTACAAGGATTGCTTTTAATGTTAAAGATGTTGCAAAAACAAGTCACTTTGCAATATATGTCCATTAACGGTGTCCTACCTGTTTCTAGATATCCCCTCTTGTATGGGCTGCATCAGCTCCTCAGGTTGCTATAGCTACAGACCTGTTCAATCTCTCCTGATAGGCTGACAGTGCTGGTCGCTATAACTACAGACCTGGCTTCTACTGCAGCCTAGTAGAAGCCAGTAAGCACACCCCTGAATTCAGAGTGAAACCAAGAAAACAGGACTGAGGTAAGATGAATCAATGTAGTGAGACAAACCCTTTAAAAGCTTTGGTGTTCACTTCCACATCGCCTTGTTCAGCAACTCACAGGCAGAATTGCAGCTTTGACAGCCCTTTCCAGACACTTTAGCCACCCTTCAAGTTGGGAGGCTCAATGCTAAAGAGGTGGAGGGGGCTGGCTATTATCCAACATCAACATCTTGGCTTTTTACTAACCATGTGGCGCTATAAGATCTCTGGTTGATAAATTTACACTACGTTCTCAACATCCCAGCAAAAAAGGTACATACATCACAGAAAACCTGCTGGGTCACGTCTATTTGCTGCATATGATGTCTCATATTATGTAACAATATCTTAAAGACGTTTTCTTACTATGCAGTTTCATAGTCACAGGCAGCCTTCCTTTCGTGCTGCCTTTGACAGACTATGGGTGGTTCTATAGCAGTGATTAGCGTATTCAGCTTCTCTATAACTAGCTTAGACCTTACAAAGTGCAGTGCGGGAGATCTAATCTTCAGTTAACAAAGCTACAAGAGCTCTGAGTGAAAACAATTGCTTATCTGTGAACAAAAGCTAATCTTGTTAGAGATGAGTCTTCTCCTAGAGTGGGTTCTGTCCATGGTGCTGTCACTTCCTGCTCTCTGTCTAATCAGTAAGGGAGAGTATGGACATAACCAGAGAAACCTGTGTGTACTCAGAGCAGATAAAATCTCTGATCTCCTGACTAAAGTAAAATCAAAATATATTTTTCAAATATATTGCGTTTTTTTTGTTTTGTTTTTTTTGTTAAGGAGGTACAAGTGATTTTATCACCTTCTGTGCTCTGTTTCCCCAAGTGACCGACCTGTGTACTTCTCCCCTACTGTTAGTTCTATCTGATAGCAGGGAGTGAAGTCATCATACAGGTCATGTAGCACAGGACTTCAGACAGTGAGAGCTTGTTTACTGGCTTTTGTCTGAAAGATCAGATAGCAATTACTGCTGTTTACATAAACTCAGAAGCTTCCCTGCTCCTGACAGCATGAGATTTATCTAATTAGCAGAAGTCTGAATACACAGAGCTCATATGCTAATTACAGACAGCTTGACCAGGAAGTGACAGAAAAACCAGCATTATTTCATTCATGCATCCTATGAAACTTTGAGATGAGACAACCCCTTTAGGGAGTAGTTACATATATACAGTTTCACAATTACAAATTTCCTTTTGATGGCATAGATATTGCTTATGTAGCCCTCTCTAAAAATGCCCATTGTCTCAGCATCCTCCTCTTAGTCTCTTCCGTATGATGATTATTTCTAATCAAATCTCCACAGATTGCTATTGGACACAATAGAAAATACTCATTGTAGTTCATATAACGCGTATTTTCAGCATTGGGTTTTTCGGCGTAAAAATTTTTTTTTAATTCTTTGGTCATATTCCACACAGAAAACACGTTGAAAATTACTATTAATGTCAAGGGGGTTGTCTAAAAACCTAGTGTAAAACACTTGTATGTGATTTTTAATGCAGATCTGCGTCCAAAACTACATAGGAATAAATGTGACTTGTTTCTGACTAAAACGTGAGTAAAAAAAACTACCCTAAATCCAAATGCAGTAACATGTGAAATACTCATTGAGAACTGTGTTGAATGAATCCAATGAGTAAATTTTACTCGTCATGTGGACATACCCTTACTCCCACAGCATCGTGACTTCCTATCAGACATACACATATAGGGCGACATGCATGAAATTTGGCGTTTGCACACCAAATTTCATGCGATTGAAAAAGGCCTGATTTATGAACCCGCTCTACATCGACAGTTCGGGATCAGGTAAACCACTTTGAAAGTGTTCTACCTGTTCCAGCAGTAATGCGCCTAGAAATGCCGTAGCGAAGCTATAAATAAAGTATGTAGCTTCGCTAGGATCAGGGGCGTAGCTACAGGGGGTGCAGCGGTAGCAGTCGCTACCGGGCCCTGCAGCCTGAGGGGGCCCAAATGCTCTAATGCCACATAAGAAAACACCAGTATTGCAGATGGTGCATGAGAGCTGGGGGGCCCCATTTCACTTTTTACACCAGGGCCCAAGAGCTTGAAGTTACGCCTCTGGCTAGGATTCTAGTGCGCCCTGCCTCCTTCTACAAAGCGGCGCAGGTGTGATGTAATGCGCCCTGTAGTGGAGTGCGGGAAATCTGAAAATGTATGAACGGGGCTGCGCTAGATGTTGGGCTGAAAAGACGCCAGATATCTGCCACAGCCCTGTTCATACATGTCGCCCATAATGTACATATTAGTAACTGTTGTTTGTTGTATTCATGCCTGACCTCCAAACTGCCTATATCTGAATCCAACACTGAAATCCACTCTCTGTAGGGAGTGATAAGAGAACAAAGCATCGTCAGAGCAAATCTAATGCCCATGCATCTGTCTGCAGAATTACGGTGCCATTTGCATCAGCCTGTATTCTGCATTCATAGGCTGTTATAAAACATTGTAGTCTGCGTCTTCCGACTGTTTGATAGAGGTCCGATTAGATTACAAATTTGCTGTGAATTCAGTTCACTGATCCAGTATTCATCTATAACCATTAGGAAACCCAGCCCCAATTACATTGTAAGCTAATAGCCAGGGACTGCTCCTCCACTCATTAGTGATTGCAAGGCAAGCACAAATAGGATTGTCAGTCATTATGATCTGTTATGTCCCAATTACATGCCTTTTACCAGCATCTGTAAGCACTGGGGAGGCCCGAGTGATGGATAACCATGATGTGCAGGAATTACATAATGTGGAACATACTCCCTGCATGAGGCCATACATAATTTACATACTCTGTATTGTAGTTTATAATGTTTCACAACTCCTATAAACTTCAATAAGGGAGTTGTATGCATAGCCACCTCTCCAGCTCATCCACTCAATTTCATAGTGTCAAACAAGGATTAGGGTATACAGTATCTCACAAAAGAGAGTATACCTCTCACATTTCTGTATATATTGTATTATATCTTTTCATGGGACAACACTGAAGATAAGACACTTTGATACAATGTAAAGCAGACAAGCTGCAGCTTGTATAATAGTGTAAATTTGGTGCCCTCAACATACAGCCATCGATATATAAACCACTGGCAACAAAAAGGAGAACACCCCTAAGTGAAAATGGACAATTTGTGTCCAATTTGCCATTTTCCCTCCATGGTGTCATGTGACTTGTTAGTGTTACAAGGCCTCAGGTGTGAATAGGGACCAAATGTGTTAAATATGGTGTTAGCGCCCTCACACTCTCTCATACTGGTCACTGGAAGTTCAACATGGCACCTCATGGAAAAGTACTCTCTGAGTATCTTAAAAAAGAATTGTTGCTCTAAAGATGGCATAGGCTATAAAAAGATTGATAACACTCTGAAACTAAGCTGCAGCGCGGTGGCCAAGACCATACAGCTGTTTAACAAAACAGCTTCCACTCAGAACAGGCCTTGTCAAGGTCGACTAAAGAGGTTGAGTGCATGTACTCAGCATCATAGCCAGAGACTGTCTTTTCAAAACAGACGTATGAGTGCTGCCTGCATTGCTGCAGAGGTTAAAGGTTTGATGGGTCAGCCTGTGAGTGCTCAGATGACGCACACTGGAAGATGATGCACAAGAAAGCCTGCAAACAGTTTGCTAAAGAAAATCATGGATTAATGGAACCACGTCCTGTGGTCTGATGAGATCAAGATAAAATTATTTGGTTCCAATTGTGTCAAGCGTGTGCGACAGCAAACAGGTGAGGAGTAAAAACACAAGTGTGTCTGCCTACAGTCAAGAACGGTGATGGGAGTGTCATGGTTGGGAGCTACAGTTCATTGAAGGAACCATGAATTCCAACATGTACTGTGAGATACTGATGCAGAGCATGATCCCCTCCCTTCTGGGCCGCAGGGCAGTATTCTAACATAACGACCCCAAACACACCTCCAAGATGACCCCTGCCTTGTTAAAGACAATGAGGGTAAAGGTGTTGGACTGGCCAAGCGTGTCTCCATACCTAAACCCTATTGAGCATCTGTGGGGCATCCTCAAACAGAAGGTGGAGGAGAGCAACGACTCTAACATCCACCAGCTCCATGATGTCGTCATGGAGGAGTGGAAGAGGATTCCAGTGGCTGCAACCTCTGAAGCTCTAGTGACCTCCATGCCCAAGAGAGTTAAGGCAGTGCTGGAAAATAATGGTGGCCACACAAAATATTGACACATTGGGCACAATTTGTCCCCTTTCACTTAGGGGTGTACTCACTTTTGTTGCCAACAGTTTAGACATTGATGGCTGGATGTTCAATTATTTTGAGGGCACAGCAAATTTACACTGTTGTTCAAGCTGTACACTGACTACATCGTATCAAAGTGTCATATCTTCAATATTGTTCCATGAAAAGATATAATACAATATTTACAAAAATATGAGGGGTGTACTTACTTTTTTGAGATATGGTACAACATATATACATATATAAGGGTCCTAGAGGTGGCAAAACTGCACTGTTATTAGGATGTTTTCACACAAAACGTGTTTTGATGTGTTTTTATTGCTTTTTTTGTGCAGAAATGTATAGCATTGATTGCTATGCGTTACAACACAAAAACGGACCAAAAAACACTCTGTTTTTGGTGTGGGGTTTTTTTGTGCAGAAAGGCACAGCAATTAATGCTATATATTTCTGCACAAAAAACACGTGAAAGCACCATGTGAAAGCACCCTTACTCATCCGTGCTGCCGCATGCATGCTGTTCCTCATTCCTTCTAGCATGGACAGCACATGTAAGTCATCATCAGATGCAGACAAGAATTTCCTAGCTCAGGTGGTTGAGCTTGGGGAATGCATGAAGGTCTCAGGCCACAAGTTTGCACCTATGTCTTGGTGACGGCAGCCTGTATAATAATTATGGAGGAACTAAGGCAAATCAAAGATATTTGCTTGTCCAGCCAACTGGTTAGCTTTTAAATAGAGTGTGCATTGAGGATTTCATTGTGCTACGACTAAGGGCCGAAACTGTTTATGGTCTGAAACACGCAAGAATACACATAGATTTTATGCTCTTGTGCTACATTTTTTACCTGATACTCTGAATAAATGCTGCTTTTACTACATGTTTCGCTGGACAAGCAAATATCTTTGTCTTGAAGTTGTGCCGTTGTCCCGGCAGTCTGTGCGATTCAGCGTGGAGAGGTGAGCTGGCTTCAACTTGTCTACAACTAAGGCAAATGCCCTGTTTAAAACAGAGACTTGGAGAGATTCTGCGCCCAGAATGTCCCCACAACCCAAACTAGCCCCATCAAATGCATGTCAGACGTAGAGATGTTGGGGAATGTCTGGTTCAGAAAGATCAACATGTCTTTAAGTCATCAGGCATCCTTCTTCTGGACCAAAAAATATTTATAGACCAATGTGCCTATTTGCCAATTCTCCTGGATTGTCCAAGAGACTCCCAGAAACAGGGAAGTTCTCCGAGGCTCTCTGAAGAGTTGGCAAGTCTTGGTAGGTTGGACAGTGTGAGCTTAGAATCTGTGCCTGCACCATCTGCAGTAAGAACCGGCTGGCACATACAGCAGGGATCCTGCTGCAATATTTTGGATCAGAGCTACCTCTGTCTAACAACTGGCACCCTGCAAACATGATCGTTGTGGGCTAATGCTTGCTATGGCAGCCCAAGGCTAAACAAAGATGTCCAGGTCTACCATGTACAGAAGCCTTCTAGGTCCTGCCTGGAGGCATAGGCTTATATGTTGCCTATCACAGGCATAATACATAGCAATACATCAGTATATTGCTATGTATTATAAAAGGAATCAAGTGATGGCAAAGTCTAGTCCTGTAATCGGACAACAAAAAGTTTAAAAAAAAAAGTTGTAAAAAATGTTTGAACATTTATAAAAGGAAAACAAACGTACACAAAACCCATTTTTCCAATAAAAGCACTTTATTTTATAAAAAAAAATAATTAAAAAGTTACACAGAAAAAGTTTTACTCTATCCATAATATCCAGTCTATAAAAATACCATTTACTCCAAACTGGAAACGCCAAAAAAACACAATATAGGACCGTGCCAGAACTGCATTTGTTTTGTTCAGCATAAAAGGAAAAAGAATAAAGATCATATTTGCCTACTTTCATACAAAAATGTTTGATGGCATGCTAGGTTTGCCTTATCACAGGATCTCCATGAAGCCCACTTTCAATGGTTGGCAAACATGCCAATGTATAATAAAAAAAAGATGCCCACATACATTTAATAGCTGTCGGACAACCAACAGCTATTCCTCCTGACTCTCCATCCCCCCATATACATTTAGGCATCCTTGTCAACTTTTTGAAAGTGGCCTTTAGGGAGATCTTCACACAAAGCCGAACCCACTACCGCCTCTGTAAGAAAGCTAATTAAGGGGTTTGGCATCGCCCAGCTTTCCTGGATAGCTTATTCAGCCTTCAGGAGAGGTGGGAGATACCGCTAAACTGTGCCTGACTCTAAAAAATTAAACTACTACTAATATTTCCACCATACAGTGATGATATACTGGTAGGTACCAGTGTACACAGGCTAAGCAGACTTATAAGTGATTATAGTGCAGTTACAACCAGTGATCACAGGTGATGTCTTCTCTGCTGGGAGTCATTTACTTTCACTTTCCTTCTCCATCCCAGCCCAGGATGCCATGATGACTTCTCCCGGCCATGTTTCCCCGCAGAATCT